>BLSH010005638.1:5315-19599 GCA_018402905.1 Glandirana rugosa | reverse complement strand
TCTTTTAACGTTGTTTTTTCTAATATGTTACTGGAGGTTACCCGTCAGCGTGTCACACTTACACATTTGAAGTGGGATAGTTATGTAACGTTTACTTTCAATTTAAGTTACATATTTACTACAATTATTCTTGTCTGACCACAGATTTAATACTTTGTTTCTTTTGTGGGGGTAGTTCTTTAATTATTTGTATATGTTTCCCACAACTTTTTTACCCGAATATCTGAGTTGACAATAACTATTTGTCAACTGCAGGGTAAGTTATAAATTTGGTTTACCTTTTATTGAGAAATTTAACATCTAGGTAGAGGGAAGGTATGCCCTCTACCAAGAAGATGAGGGGGTGTAATACTAGAAGAACCATCTCCCGTATGGAAGGGAGATGGATCTACAATTTAAAGAGTTATTTTCCATTTGGTTTAAATATTGAATGGGACGTCAACTGTTTATCAATAACAGTTGAGTCTATAAGCCCATTTTTTCAACACCCTTTGTATATGTTTATTAATTTCTTGATGGGGGTGTTTTCTTTGTTTCATAATTTAGACACCAGTCTGTTCTTATTAACATCATTTATACATTGAATTTAACTTTCATTTGCAATGTATTGATAGGGTGAAGTTTACACATTCACACTGTGCGACTGCCCATTGGAGGTCATTGTATAATCTTTTTTGTTGCAATTTTCTAATATGTCCACAAGATGGCATTGGTCCTGCTCCATACCTTTATTATAATGTTGGAACGGCTCCATGTACTATATTCAAATATGGGATCCGTATGACTAAATTTTATATGTTTTCCTCTTCTTTTATATAAACATGAGCCTATTCAAGTGTTTTAAAATCATTACTAGTTATCCCGCAGATTGGCGCGGGCTACGACTATCTTTTGCCCTCCTTCCGGTACTCGCATGGGTTCGTGAATGGAGACTTCCGCCCTTAGTTGCGAAATTACCAATAAGAACACAGCGCACTCTCGATGGCTACGCCCAGACGACGTCAATTATATGACGAAACCGGTCGGCGCGACATCTGAAAGTGCGTCTCTGTGTTCGTTTTTTACTGATTGAAGTGTACAGTGAATTCACCTGGATTTTTACTTGGATGACTGCTTTTACTCCACTATCATGTGAGTGCAATACGCTTTTATACCTTTATTAAATGCCTAAACAGTATCACGCTATGGTCAATTTGTATTTTTTTGGATGAGCGTTGGTGTCACTTCCCCTGATGTATAGAAGAGTGTCCTTTGCCACAGCTGGTTCCATAAGGGAGTATTACGTCCCTGCAAGCTTCCCTCGGCTTTTCCATTAGTTTGGAAGCCACACGTTTTCTGGTAAGCGGCCCCGCATAATTGGTGGTGGACACTGAGTGCAATTTTTTGGTGTTTCTACATCCTCATCACTGGGTGCCTATACTATTGGAAGTGAAGTTTCTGCTATCTAAGCCTTTGGAACATTCTTATGAACTGTCATTGGACTGTGTAGAGCTGGTCATGCTATTGAGTTATATCTAAATCATCACTGAAGATTGATCAATATCTCCTGGGAAATCAAATGTTTATTCATGTATTGAAGCGCCGCTATTTTTATTAATTTCTGTTGTGACAGGGACCGCTATCTACATCCCTATTAGCAGGCTGCTGTGTATCATTTATTATCCTTTTTACATTTTCCTTTGTAGCGCAGATATCTCCTTATTTTAGTATTCCACCCTTAGCAATCTGGTGTTTCGTGGCGCAAGGTCCCATTCTGAGACTTCCCCACTGATGCGTACCACTATTATGGTATGGCATAAAGCTAGGGCAAATCCTAATCTTCCTCATTTGAACAGTGTTCCAGATCCTCAAGTTTGGGCTGCTAGGGGGATAGTGAAACTTAAACATATAGTCGCCAATGGCAGGTTGCGGTCCTTTGCAGATCTTAGAACTACTGAGGGATCATAATTTTATGCCTTAAACTTTGTCATCCTATCTCTGAACATCTTTATGAAACCGTAATAAGACTATGGTGGGCTTTTGGCTCTTCCCTTCCCACCTCTCCCCACCCCCTGGCTCCCCCAACCCCCCCTTTTTTATCCTTCCTCTCCTGGTAGGGGTATACTATTTGCTCCCCCCTCGCCCCCCCCCCCCCCTTTATATTCCCTTCTGCACAATTTTGTACGCACGCCTGAACTTTAATGTGCTAGGTATGTTTCAATCCCTTTTATTTTTATCTATTTATTTTTTCTGCCCAGGATCATCTACATGCTCTTGTGATAAATACTGCTAACATGGTTGTATTGTCCACTGTGCCTTGTCAACTGCTTGTGTTTTTTATTATTCTCAATAAAAATTTTCTTGTGAAAAAAAAAAAAATATTGGGGAAGCTGACACTGATGTTGGGTGTTATTGTTACAGAAAATGCCATCTATGGTAATCATTATTGTGTAAACTGGCACCAATGCTGGGGGTTGTTATTGCAGAAACTGACACAAAAGCTGGGGGTTGTTATTTCTCCTACTGACACCAATGCTGGGGATTATTATTGCTGCTACTAACATCAATGTTGGGGTTATTATTGCATGAACTGGCACTGATGCTGGGGGTTATGATTATGGAAACTGGCATCTATGCTGGGTGTTATTATTGCAGAAATTTACACCAATGTTTGTGATTATTGTTGCAGAAACTGGCACTGATCCTAGGGGTTATTATTACAGAAACTGCCATTTATGCTAGGGGTTATTACTACCCAATACTGGGCTTTTTTTATTTCATAAACTGGCTCTGTTGCTGGGGGTTATTATTGCTGCTACTGACACCAATGCTGGGGGCTATTGTTGCATTTGCATAAGCTGGCACTGATGCTGTCTGTGATTATCCTGAAAACTGCCATTTACTGTATGCTGTGGAATATTAACTCAAACTGGTTTTTAAAATACACGGGCTATTTCATAATAAACGAGGGGGGCGGCGGGGGTATTTTGCAATTTTCTCCCTGGGCACCAGATGACCTTGTCCCAGCAATGCTCTATGTTGTATATTACATACTCTTGACCCCTGCACTATATACTCTATATTGTACATTACATGCTCCTGACCGCTGCACTATATACTTTATGTTGTACATTATATACTCCTGACCCCTGCACTATATACTCTATGTTGTACATTGCATACTCCTGACCCCTGCACTATATAATCTATGTAGTACATTACATACTCCTCAACCCTGCACTATATACTCTATGTTGTACATTACATACTCCTGACCACCGCACTATATACTCTATGTTGTACATTACATACTCCTGACCCCAGCACTATATATTCTATGTTGTACATTACATACTCCTGAACACTGCACTATATACTCAATGTTGTACATTACATACTCCTGAACACTGCACTATATACTCTATATTGTACATTACATACTCCTGACCCCAGCACTATATACTCGATGTTGTACATTACATCATTCTGATACTATATAGTCCTATCTGTTGTATCTTCTACAATATGAATCAACAGTAAACAATATAAATCACCACGCTTGGTCAAAGACAAAAAATATGTGCAATCTGTATTTTAGTCTTTTTTCATGGAAAACAACGCAGGTATACCACCCCAATCAGTGATGAAAAAAAAGTGCTCGTGCTCAGATGAATAAAAGTGCTCCATTCGTGCTTGCTGTGCCCCACATGGATGTGCACTCACCCCTCTTCCAGTGACCACCTATCTCTAGCGTGGTCTGGTATAGCTTATTGGGGGGTTGTCCCCTGTAGATTATCCTGTTGTTGCGTACCTCCAGCAATTATTCCATCACATAGGTAACCATAGATGGGGAAAGGAAAATTCACATAGTTCAAGTATCGTTTTTAAAATTTATTCAGTAAAACGACGAGTTAAAATCAGAGGAAATCCAGACTCACATGTACAGGTGCCCGCAAGTCCTGGCACCGAACGTAAAGGCAGCCGATTTGCTTAATGGGGCAATCAACCTCGTGCCGGCTTCCGTTCGATTCCCCGTCTCAGCAAAAGCGGGAGTACGTTGCGATGACGTCAGGTCAGGACGTTGCGTTCGGTGCCAGGACTTGCCCTACAGTGCTCATCAGTGTCCATCGGTGTCCTACAGTGCTGCACAGTTTACTAACAACGTTTATTGCAATTTTGTTGAATTGTGCGGGCTGCTTAATGTTTTTCCTTACACTTTTATTAGTATAAATTTCTTTGATTTGCACAGTATTACATAGAAACACTGTAACCATTTAGACAAAGCTGCCTGATGTGGGCGGAGTCCTGGTTTAGGAGAACCAATCAGCTCATGTCTAGTAATAATCTTTTTATTTCTATTTTAGTAGATGGACAGGAGATGAGGAAAACCTCAGAGGATCGTCTCACTTTGTCTCCAGACTGTAAAGTAGAAGATGAGGACATCACACAGTATAGTCCAGGAGAAAACCCGGCTACCTCAAATGTCCATCCAGCACCACACAGTGTAGATGGACCATCGTATTCCTCTTATCCTGAGGAACCTCAGACTGTGAGGGACGGTGCCGTCCTTCCAACAGAGAAGAGGTTTTCCTGTACTGAGTGCGGGAAGTGTTTTTCATATAAGTATAATCTTTACAGACATCAGAGATTGCATGCGGGGAGGAAGCCGTATTCCTGTCCTGAGTGTGGGAAATGTTTTTCACAGAAGTCCAATCTTTACAAACATCAGAGATGTCATACAGGAGAGAAGCCGTATTCCTGTTCTGAGTGCGGGAAACGTTTTTCAGTCGATTCCAATCTTTACCAACATCAGAGATCTCACAAGGGGGAGAAGCCGTATTCCTGTCCTGAGTGCGGAAAATGTTTTTCACAGAAGTCCGATCTTAACACACATCAGAGATCTCACACAGGGGAGAAGCCGTATTCCTGTTCTGAATGCGGGAAATGTTTTTCACAGAAGTTCAGTCTTTACATACATCAGAGATCTCACACAGGGGAGAAGCCATATTCCTGTCCTAAGTGCGGGAAATGTTTTTCCTTGAAGTCCCATCTTAACACACATCAGAGATCTCACACAGGGGAGAGGCCATATTCCTGCCCTGAGTGCGGGAAATGTTTTTCAAATAAGTCCAATCTTTACCAACATCAGAGATCTCACACGGGGGAGAAGCCGTATTCCTGTCCTGAATGCCGGAAATGTTTTTCACGGAAGTCCAATCTTAACACACATCAGAGATCCCACACAGGGGAGAAGCCTTATTCCTGTCCTGATTGCTGGAAATGTTTTTCAGACAAGTCTAGTCTTAACACACATCAGAGATTTCACACAGGGGAGAAGCCATATTCCTGTCCTGTGTGTGGGAAATGTTTTTCAGTGAAGTCCAATCTTACCACACATCAGAGATCTCACACAGTGGGAAGCCACTTTCCTGTCCTGAGTGAGGGAAATGTTCCTCACTGAAGTCCTCTCTTCCTGTACATCAGGGATCCCACACAACCCTTGAGATGTATTAGTGCCTTGAGTGCGGGAAATGTCTTCTATATGAATGTTGCTGGACATCACAGCTCTCATGTGGGGAAGAAGCACCCCCTGATATACACCTCAGATATACTCCATGGCTGATCTTCATCATGTAAGAAACAGTTGATAAGGAGATCAGAGATCACCAAAGACATGGATGAAGTGTTGTACCGTGTTGGCCATTGATAGCAGGAGAAAAATAAAAATGCAGTCATTACCTTTCATTGGCTGAGTACATTTTGTGGTGTGAGCTTTCACAAACACTTAGAGGTCTATTTAAAAAAAAATAACAATAGTTGAATGAATGTGACCGGCATTCACCTGGCCATGATGAATATTGGATGTATTTTATATCACTCACCAATTGTCTTGATTCCATCTAGTGGCCATAATGCGGTATTGTGCTATTTTTACTGATTGAGGTATTTCATGAAAAATAGTTTTATGGCCACTAGATGGAGCTGACAATCATAGGAAATCACTGTGTTTAATTATGGTCATAATTGTATTGACTGAATTAATTTTCTATAAGTAGACCCCTTAGTTTCCTTGGTCAGTCATGGTTTCATACTAATACTTGAGATCATACTCATACTACAAGTACAGTACACACTGAGGGATATAAATTAAAATGTATGTAAGCCCTCACCTTGCAAAACAACCCATTCAGTTTAACTGATTCCCGCCCCCCATATAGTGAAATGACAGACAGTCGGGATTGCTCTCGTTCTGGGAGAATGTTATACGTCACCCGCGGGGGTGCGCTGCTTGGTGATTGGTGGTGTGCCATGCCCCTGGGACACAGCTCATCACCGATCATGGTAAGGAGTCTAAGAGGTAGGCTCTTTACCATGTCATAAGGTGTGTCCAAGCACAGTGTAAACAGGAAATGATGGTAAGTGGCATTCCTCAGTGGGGATATCTGCACTGACAGTCAGGGCACCGATCATCAGTGCAGCCCCAACAGTGCTGCCTGTCAGTGCCCATCCCTGATGTCTGTCAGTCCTCAGTGCCAACTATTTGTGCTGTCTGCCAGTGCTGCCTATCAGTGTCCATCAGTGAAGGAGAAAACTTATTTACTAAATTCTACTGCTGGCAGGGAGTTCCTTTGTGAGACTGCAAGCGTGTTTACTCCAGGTGACTCCTCAGCTGTGTCACAAAAACGCTTTGCTGTAGTGAAGTGCTTCTGAATGGGGTCACAAACAAACAAAAAAATAAATAAACCTCTTTCATCAAGGTCACAGAGCGCCATTACTAACTTGATACCCTCCATGGAGTCACAGATATCATCTCTAACAGGGGATTCCTCTATGGGGTCACAGAGCCATCCATTAAAGTGGTTGTCAACTTGTGACAACCACTTTAACCTACAGGTAAGCCTATAATAAGGCCTACCTGTAGGTGCCCTGCATATCTCCCAAACCTACATGGTTCAGGAGATATACAGTGTATTAGATGTGCCGACATCATTCAGCACATGCACCCTCCGTGCTGTTTCTCCACTGAGACTGTGCCGTGACTGGCGGCTTCGGCGCGCATGCGCGGGAGTGAAGTCACATGACTCCGGCCAGTCACAGAGCCGGAGTCGTAGCCCCGGAAGGAAGAGGGGCTGAAGATGGACGCTGCCAGCACAGGGGACAGCGCTGGACTTGTTTGCAGGTAAGTGGCACATAATGGTTTACTATGCGATGCATAGTAGCCCATTATGCTTCTAATTTACAGGTGTATGGAGAGGAAGTAAACCCCATCTGGGTTTACTTACTCTTTAACCGGATAACTCCTTGGCGGTGTCACTGCAAGACCCCCTCGCTTTCAGTCACTTATTTGGGCAGCAGCTTAAACCTCTACCAGGAGGACCCAAGCTTCATTGAATCACAAGCCCCTCAGCCACGCAGTCCCCATAATGCTTAATATCAATCAACTATTAATATGCAATTACAAGGTCTTTCAATAAATGCATAGTTCAAACAGAATTTGGGGCTTTCTATCTACCACTCCCTGGGCTTGTTTGTCCATGCTTCTCCTCCCCTGTGCCTGCTCTGCTCCAGCGCATGCAGCTGAGAGTCCAGTGACTGTGTCCGTGTATGGCGGTTCCTTCTCCAGCTCTTGTCACCGCCGGCTCTCCGCAAAGCTCAGTGATCCCTCTGTATCTCCCCGATCCCCTGGTGCGTCGGGGTTGCCGGCTCCAGGGCCCACCTCCAAGACGCCTTAGGTTAAAGTGTGGGGGGAGCTGCCACTCCAGCTAGCTCTAGTCCTGGGCCAGGATGTGGTACTACAGCCGTGCCATTAGCACTGGCGCCTTGGCTTCAGGTCCCCATCTGCATGAGATGTTCGAGCGTGGAGGGCGTGGGCGGCCAGAATGGCATCACTACGTGTCCAGGCTCCTCCCCATCCCCTATTAAGAAGAGGGGGGGAATGTTCTTATGTTTTTTTTTCTATACAAAAATGTTTTGCCTTTCATTTCTATTTTGACCACTTCCCTCCTCTTCTTGCCCAGGACAATTTTCAGCTTTCAGTGCTCTCACACTTTGAATGACAATTGAACGGTCATGCAATGCTGTACCCATATGACATTTGTATCATTTTTTTTTTTAGACAGCTAAAGCTTTCTTTTGGAGGTATTCAATCACTGCTGGGTTTTTTATGTTTGCTAAACAAACAAAAAAGCTCAAACATTTGGGGGAAAATGTTTCTTAGTTTTTTTTTATTTCAATGATTTTTATTGAATTTCTTTTTTAAGGATAGAAAAGGTAAACAAATTTTAGGTACAATACACTTCCGTTAGATAGGTATTTTATCCAGGGTTCCCAGAGTCTATCAAAAAGTGCTCATCTGTCCTGCAAGATTGCCGATAGGCATTCATTTTTAATGGTCTATGATAGCTTGTGCTTCACTAAATCAAATGGGACCATGGATGTTTTCCAAGCTCTAGCAATCGCTATTCTAGCTGCCATAAAGATAAATATGAGGGTCCTAAATTGTTTAAATATCTCATCCAGAGGGCGACCCAAAAGAGCCTCCTGTGTGGAGTTAATCAGGTTGACCTGTGTAAGTGTGTATATAAAATTATAAAGGCGGATCCAGAAACATCTCACCTTTGGACAAAACCACCATATATGGAACATTGTACCAACTTGCCTACACCCTCGGTAACATAGAGGGGAGACCTCTGGGACATATGAGGCTATCCTCTCCGGCACCATGTGTCACCTGAGTAGGATATTATAAATAGCTTCTATCAATGAGGGGTTTCTTAGTTTGTAACCTGACAGAGGAGTGTCCTGTTAGTAAAGTGTTAGGCAACCTGCTGCTGAAGTGCCTGACGATCCCACTGAGGAGTGATTCCCATTAGCCAAGGGGTAGAATAATAACATAAGAGGTACATAGGTACCAGATTGACAAGGCTCTGCTTGGGGACCACTGGCAACATAGCCCAGTTGAAGGATAATAATGAAGGGTAAAATAAATAAAAGTGGGACAGGTAAATCCAATCAGACTATACCAAGCCCAGGCGAGATACAGAGGTGTATGGCCGCTGACGCAAACATGACGGAAAGCGGAAGCCCCTCATGAGGAGCTACAGGAGGTGGGTCTTGTGAGGGGATAACCTCCAAATCACAAACGGCGGGAAATACCCCCCCAGGCGGAAGCAAAGCACAAAAAACGCAAAATGGAGATAAAAAAGGGTGGCATATGTCAGCCGACCATTGAGGGAAAGACAGGTGAAATCCAGACAAGTATGCCCCAAATCAAGGAGGCCTTAACAGAAATGCTGACTAAAATCAAGGTTTTGTTAAAAGCAGAAATTGCATCAATCAGAACAGACATTAGCCAGGTCCTCCATCGCGTGGAAGAGATGGAAGGGAGACTGGATTCATACGACAAGTGGTTTGAGGAGTTAAATGAGCAGATGAGGGCACTAGAAAAGGCCACAGGGATATTGCATACAAGTTGGAGGATCAGGCGAATCGGAGTCATCAAAAAAATCTGCGAATAAGAGGCTTATCAGAGAAATATAAGGATGAAAAACTGGTAGGGGTGATGCACGATTTTTTTAACCCAATAATGGAAAAAGTTGATCTAGAAGTGGTAAGAATTGACAGGGTACATAGGATTACTAGATACCAGCCCAAGGGAGAAGACGTCCCTAGAGACGTCATCATGAGATTTCATTATGTGGAGGAAAAAGCGTGCATTACAGATAAAATATGTAAGATGCCTGGGATCTTCTCTAAGGGGGAAAATTTACAGCTCTTTACTGACCTCTTGTCAGAGACACTGACGAGACGAAGGCTCCTCAAGCCTCTAACAGAACAATTGCGAAAATCCAACATAGTATATTGGTGGGGATTTCCCTCTTGCTTAAAGGGAAGAAAAGATGGTCGGATGGCAACCCTGAGATTCCCTGAGGACTTGAAAGAGTTCTGTAACAAATTGGATCTCCAACCTCCCTGCTTGCCTGGTTGAGAAGAAGAAAGCAACACCCAAGTATTAACCCCAGAAAATAGTAGACAGGCTCGCAAGGAATGAAAAAGGGGGGTAGGAGGGAGAGGAGAGTAAGCATTAAGAGAAAGGGGGAAGGGAACGTAAAAAATTAGGGGACAGACGGGGGCTCAGAGTTTGTTCCCCAGGAATACAACAGAGACCCCTCCCCAGCTGATAAGGAAGAAAAAGAGAATTTAATGTAAATGTCGGAGTGAGGGTTATGATGAGAGGTAGGCAGGGGGACTTATATATTTTTATAGAGACAGAAAGGAAGAAATGTGAGGTGGGAGATGGGGGGTGGAGGTCGGGGAAGGTGGGTGAAGGTCCGGAGCACTTCCTTTCAAGTATGGAGAGAAGGCGACTCCCAAAAAGGGGGTAGCTGGACCCCACAAACGAGAGAAAAAGTTAGGTGGACCTCTATTGCTGGCTGATGGGGAGACTAAATATAGTGGCTTATAATGTCAATAAGGAACTGCATATTTATGAGACGGACGTAGTCGGCCTTCAAATGACCCACATCTCGCACGCCTCAGGGACTAAGCTTGCTTCACACTGGTTCCCCAACTTGTTCTATGGGGATACAACATTGAGTTGGGCAAGGGGAGTTGCCATCGGCTTTAGTAAAAACACAACATTCTTTGTAAAAGAGCAACTGGCAGACCATGAGGGGAGATTTTTGCTTATAAAGGGTAGACTAATGAACATGGAATGCACAATCACAAACATATATACCCCAAACAAAGACCCAGGTAGTTTCTTTAAGAAAATAATGAAAAAATTGATGGCATTTGGGGAGGTGAACCTTATGATATTGGGAGACCTCAATATGTGTATGGATCCACAATTAGATTTGTCGGGGTCTCTCTCCATATGCCACCACGTTGGTATAGGGAAGTGAAGAGCTTGATGCTGGATTACCAGCTGGTGGATGCGTGGAGAATAAAAAAAACCCAAAAAGGCGGGACTTCATGCATTACTCTGCAGTACATAAGTCTTACTCAAGAATAGACCATGCATGTCTTAATAGAGCATCAGATGCTAACTAAACTAATGAAAGTAGAGATTAAAGCCATCACTGTTTCTGACTATGCAGCATTATTAGCCCAATTAGTAGTGGGGACAAGGGAATGAAGTGGGTCGACTTGAAAATTAAATTAATCCCTTATCCAAGACCCCAACACAATAGAGAAAATAGAGGAGGAGTTGGAATTTTTTTCTCTTAATGACTCCCCAGAAATCACACGTTCACTCCTCTGGGAAACCCATAAGGCCTATATGAGAGGTATCCTTATTGGTATAGGATCAAGAAAAAATGATCCCGATAGCAGTCCCGCAGGATTTTTAGGATTAATTACTGTAAAATATATTTGGGCACAAGAAAACCTGAGGATATCATATGCATTGATGGTGAAGGGAAAAGGGTCAGGGGAATTAGCTACCCCTGACTTTGAGAAATATTATCAGTCAGCTGTATTGTCAGGAATAGCTGAGTGGATTTAAAATAAGGGAGGGAGGGATGGGTGGATGTTGAAATGACACTAAGTAGGGTGGACCTGGGGAAAATGTTTTAGATAACCAAAAAATTCAGGGAGCTAGCAAAACGGAAAATTGTATCAATTACTTACCGTAATCTTCCTTTCCTGATGCCAAACCATGGCAGCATACTAGTGATAGAGCTTCGCCTCCTGACCACTCCCTCAGGACCAGTGAATAGCATAAAAAAAGGCATAGTTAGCCGCCCCCCCCCACACCCATTCTTTGTAACAAGCTACATAACGAAACGCACAGGGTGGCCCGTAGACTGCTATGGTTTGGCACCAGGAAAGGAAAATTTCGGCAAGTATTTGATACAATTTTCCATTTTCCTGACGCCCACATGGCAGAATACTAGTGATAAATAACTAGCTGACAGGGTGGGTTCTACTTGCCAAACCAATATTCTAATTAGGATAGGACAGTGGACTGAATAGTCCTTCCTACAAAGTCCTCTGATGACAAGGCACCTGGGTCTACTCCGTAAAGTTTGAGTAGGTATGCTGGGATGACCATGATACTTCTACAGATGGATACTATAGATGCTCCCAAATGGGCTGCCTAGGAGACTGCAATCACTCTGGTAGAGTGCACCGCCGCTGACAGAGGCCCACGCCCCCTCGCCCTATATGCACCACCAAGCCTGCTAGAGTTCAGGCAGTAACCTCTTTTCCTTGATGATCCCCAGCTGGAATGACAAAAGGCTTATTAGATGATCTGAAAGGAGCAATTGTGGACAGGTGCTTCTTTCTGAAAATGTCCAGGTCGTGTGACTTTCCTGTGTGATGTTCTGGAAATTTAGGCAATTCCCAGATGTCTGTTAAATAGAGGGCTATTGCTACCCTTGACCTTTGTGGTGGATTTGGCAGAGAAATGGTCTGGAGGAGAAGCAGTGAGGAAACCCTGAAGTGACCATGAGTGCCTAATACCTTCCTCCAAGGATCTGTACAACATGCTATCCAGAAACCCATAAAGCGCGCCCTCTGGCTCCTACCCCAAGAGTCTGGGCATGCGCTCATCAAAAGGGCTTAGTGGGTACTGGTGGTATACCCAAGGATTTTCACTTATGGGCCTTGTGAAAGGTTGCCTGAGTTCCCTTGCGTCCTCTACCTGGGACCCTGGCCTGACAGCTGGACCTAGGCTCCCTGGACCTAGAGAAGCAGAACCTGCCGCGAGAAAATTTTTCTTTTCCTTTTGCTTCCGGTCTTATGGGAGCAGATCAGACTTACCTCCTGTCACTTATGATATGGCTGTCTCCAGTTTCCTACCAAACAGAGATCTTCTGCCATAAAGTGACTCACACCCATCTTGTTTTTAGGAAGCAAGACACCGCCCAGGGTCTCAACCATAGGGCCCCCCTAGCCGTGACCGAGTATAGCATCGCTATGGCCAGGCACCTGGTTGAGGTTATTGCTGCTTCTGCAATAAAGTTCACAGACACATTCATCTTGGCTAGCATTCAAATGATATCAGCGTTATGGATTTCCTCTCAAACGGCTGTCTCTATCTCCTGGAACCTAAAGCACTAGTCACCCAGGTAAGGGCAACTGCCAGACCCCTGTTGGTTGCCTCGTTATAAGGCTATAGTCATATTTACTGTGGGCATGGATTTCAGTGATGCTATATCCGGTCTCTGACAAGGATAAAACCTGTATCCATCTGTACCTGTACATGCCGCATTGAAATAAACTGCAAGCAAAGAATATCCATGGAGTGCCGCCTGTTTGTCTTTTGGTGTATCTAAGTGAGCGGTGGCGAGTCGCGGCAGGCACCGTGGTCCATATCAGGCACAGGTCCGGACCTGGAGCTGTGTATCCCTTTTTTCATAAGGATAAAACCTGTATAGACAATCAAAGGAGAAACTTTCTCTGGACTTTGCCATCCATCTGATTAAATTTCTTCCATAAACGGAGAAGGAATTGCCGATTTGAAGAAAGAGTAAATATGACTTTGTCTTTATACCCATGTAATGGCCTGCATGACCGCCTGGATCCACTGTTTGATGAAGAAAAAAAAACTGAAACCAAGCAGCTCCGGGTGATGAAGAGAAGCTATTATCTGCAGGCTGACCACTCACCAGGGTAGCAGAACTGAGTGGTTAAGCACCACATGATAGGGTGCCAGGTTGCTTTTCTAGTGGCTAGAGTAGCAACTAGGAGGGGGCTACCTGACTGGGATAACTGAAGTGAGTCCAAAATAGAATCTTGCAAGATAATTAATAAAGATATTTGGTGTTACCTGTTAACTGCAAACTCCTCCAGGCAGTCTTTACTCATCAGCCTATTGGCTACAGGCGCTGTGCCACAGGCCCTGCAGGATTCTTGCTGGGGCATTGGCGTTGCTCTGGGGAAGAGGCGATAAGACGTCTTCTTTGGAACCTTTTCCCTTGAGTGGGTGCAGCATCTGCAGTTACACTCTTATGAAGACCGTCCGCCTCTCCGAGCATGAGCATGCGGGGCTGAACACACTCAAAGCAATCCGCATAAGGAGGCACTCTTTTCCTGCAAACCTACCAACACGGTGGTCCTGTACCTTTGAATTTGAGGGTCTTTTTGCATAAGTGGTGACTGACTCATGGCTTGAGGACAGATAGGACGGCCAGCTGAAATGAGGATAGCCAGAAAGGAAAATAGCACCAGAGAGAGAAGGCCTCTTGACATTAAAAAGAGAGGAGAAAAAATATATGCCTTCATAACAAACAGAAAATAAAAGTTTTTTTTACCAAAAGAAATAAATAAATAAATATATATATATATATATATATAT
>BLSH010005632.1:384617-394906 GCA_018402905.1 Glandirana rugosa | reverse complement strand
TTGAAATCAAATTTTACTTCTCTTTAATGGTTATATGAGGTCAGTGTGGTCAGAGACATGGTCTCCTCGAATGCGAGCTTACAGGGGAGGGGGTGTCAGTGTAGTCAGAGACATGGTCTCTCCAACACACACGACGTCGAGAGGACTGTGATCTGGTCGGAAAGAGTTGGAAAAGTTGTGGCTCCTTGGGAACTTGATTAAGAGGCCAGAGCCCCTTGGGGTCGATTTTTAATTTTTAGATGTTGAGTACTATGTAATCACACTACCAGTTACCCTTCTTACGAGACCCGAACGATTTTTGAAATGTCCGGGTCCGGGTCCGTGCCACGGACACCCGAAAGTTCGGTACGGACCCGAACGTTACAGTCCGGGTTCGCTCAACACTAGTGAGGAGCATTCTTCCCATTGACCACAAGTGTGAGGAGCATTCTTCCCATTGACCACAAGTGTGAGGAGCATTCTTCCCATTGACCATCACACTAATGTATCATGAGTTGTAGATTTTTAATTTTTAGCTGGGGTTCCCCGAGACCGGAGAATTAGTTCAAGGGTTCCTCGGTGTTGAAAAGGTTGAGAAAGGCTGGTCTAGTGTCAGGAGAGCTGCAGCACACACAACCTCTCTGGTACAGAGACTGATGTGACTGTGGGGGAGGGGACATTCGAGCGTAAGCTCCTCTGGTACAGAGACTGGTGTGACTGGAGTATATTGGTAATTTCTCTTCATTTTAAACTAAAGTTTTATATTTGAAATCTCACTGAACGTATTTTATGTTCTTACTCTCTATTTCTTTTATTCTTCCAGCTGTGATCACCTGAGGAAACCAGAATGTGGACATCTTCTAGATACACGTTCTGCGCATTGTCCATATTTGTGTGCTTTGCTGTCATTTTTTACGCCTACTATGTAGAAATCAGACATCAGAAGATGAGACCTCAGAAACTTCCCATTGCCACAGACACCATTACAGCTCTGGATAATCGAACATTCATCATCTCTCCGTATTATGAGCCTAGACTTGGCCAATCAGTCCGGGTCATCGCCATCATCCACGTATCTGTCAAAGAGCTCTATTGCATTTTCCATTGTTTCTCCAATCAGAGCGTCTTCATCAGAGCACAAATAGATCTTCACAGTGACAGATTTGGGTTCCCGTATGGAACAGCAGATCTTCTATGTGCAGAACCTTCCAGGTGTAATTACACTTATATGTCTTTCTCTTCAACTGTCTCCATAAATACAAGTCAGAACTTCCTGAAGTTTGAAGTCAGGAACCATCCACCACAACCAATCTCCTCCAATTTCACCGTCTGCATTTCTACTTTGTTTGAAAACTTCAACAATGTCCTCCAGATGATCCAGAGTATTGAGATGTACAAGACTCTGGGGGCCTCCAGAGTCACCATCTATAACACCAGCTGTTCCCGGGATGTAGATAAGGTGTTACACCATTACATTGATGAAGGAACTCTAGAGGTGGTGCCATGGCCAATAGACCACCATCTGCATACAGAAAATGGATGGCATCATTCCCAAGTACCCAACGCTGAGATTGGATATTTTGGACAAACTGCAACCTTAAATGATTGTCTATACAGGAACATGTACAAAAGTAAGTTTGTTCTCCTCCATGACATTGATGAAATTATTCTTCCAGTCAAGGACTGGGATTGGTCATCCCTGATGGAGAATCTCCAGAACAAACATCCAAATACAAGTGTCTTCTGCATTGAGAATCACATCTTCCCGAATTCAGTCAAAACCCCTGGATGGGACATGTGGTCTCATGTTCCCGGGGTCAATATTCTCCATCATTCTGTCCGGGAACCTATAAACTGGAAACTCTTCAATGGGCGCAAATTGATTGTGAATCCACGGGACGTATATCAGACCTCCATCCACTCAACTCTGAAACAAAGAGGACACTCGACAGATATAGGATCAGATAAGGTCCTCACCTTCCACTGTACACATACATATAGAAGGGACATCACTGCAGGGGACCTCATTCGAGATGATGGAATAAGGAGACACAACATGTCCTTAGTGCCCAATGTAGATAAAGTGATTCAGAGACTTTTCCCTCAGCGATAGCTCCCCTCCCCCCCCCATATATCCTGTAATGTAGAGTGAAGACTGGAATTCTGTGTGTTCACGCTTCAAACCTGAACATTTATCAATGTGTTTACTTATTAATAAAGACTGCTTAGAACATGGATTTTCAACCTGTGGCCCTCCAGCTGCTGCAGAACTACAAGTCCCATCATGCCTTGCAATGCCTCATAAGGCTTGTAGTTCTGCAACAGCTGGAGGGCCACAGGTTGAGCACCCATGGCTTAGGAGAGCCTTGTTTTCAGAGCTGTTTTTCATCTGGAACTTGGTGGAGCTGAGTTCCACTACCTCTGGCACAAGACCTCTGCTCTCTGCTCACCACTATCACTTGTAAATAGAGTTGAGCGAACCCAAACTGTAAAGTTTGGGTCCGTACTGAACTTTGGGGTGTCCGTGACCCGGACCCGAACATGGACATTTCAAAAAAAGTTTGGGTTCAGGTTCTGGGTTTGGGTTCACGCATGTTGAATAGCTGCAGGGCAGCCAATCAACAAGCGTTTCACTGGTTTGCCCTTAGAAGCCATTTCATCATGTGACCCAGCCTCTTTATAAGCTGGAGTCACTTAGTGCTGCAGTCACATGCTCTCTGAGACTCTGATTAGTGTAGGGAGAGGATGCTGCCAGCACTGTGAGGGACAGATTGCAGATATATATAATAACATCTCATCGATCTGATTGTGGACTAGGTAGAGACTACTACTACTGCTTTGAGGGACAGATTGCAGATCTCGTCCTGCATTACAAAACGATCTGCTTTGAGGGACAGATTGCAGATCTCGTCCTGCATTACAGAACGATCTGCTTTGAGGGACAAATTGCAGATCTCATCCTGCATTACAGAACGATCTGACTTGACTAGGTAGAGTCTACTGCTTAGAGGGACAGATTATTGTTCTAAAATCATCTCCTAGTTCTATAGGGTCAGGTTCCTGCTGTTGCTGAAAGGGACAAATTATTATTGTTCTATAATCATCTCCTAGTTCTAAAGGGAGAGGTTCCTGCTGGTCCTGTAAGGAACAGATAATTGTTCTACAATCATCGCCTACTCCTATAGGGTGAGGTTCCTGCTGTTGCTGTAGAAGAAGAAGAATTTATTATTCATTTTTGTTTTGTATTAATAAATACTTAAATAGTGCTACATAGTAAATTTGTGGGCAGAATGAGGAAAGCATCAAATAAAGGACATGGTCGTGGTGCTGCTAGTGATGCTGGTGCTGCTGGTGTTGGTGAACCTCCTGTTGGAAGGAGAGGACGTGGTCGAGGTGTGCCAGCTATACGCACAAGGGAAACGCCTTCCTCAGGTAGCCAACAGAACCTTCACCGGTATATGGTTGGCCCGAATGCCGCTCAACGAATGGTGAGGCCAGAAGAAGTACAGGCGATAGTAGATTGGGTGGCTGACAATGCCTCCAGTTCCTTCACATTATCTCCCTCCCGGTCCCTTGATGAAAGCTCAGAGTTGGTACCTGAACCCCATCTTTCACCTCAGCCCCTTGTAAATTAGCCAAGCAGTCTGAGCCCCAAGTCCTGCAAGAGACTCTTATGCTTTTTGATGACTCTCCTGGTGTGCTTTCCGTGGGCCATCCACAAAGCGCTGCCCCAGAAGTGGAAGATATTGAGTGCACCGATGCCCAACCACTTCTGTTGCAGGATGAGGACATGGAAAAATAGACCTCCGTCAAGGACCCCCAACCACCTGAACCCACACACCTTACGTTCCAATTTACTCAACCAAATAAATAGGGTGGGAGGGAGGGATGTTCTTCCTTCAGTTCCTTCCACGAAAGAGACTGGACACCTCCCTTTCCTGTGACTATACTCTCCCTGAATCTCCTCCCCTGACTAGAGGACCCAGCCTGCCTACTACCCTGCAGACCACCCCCCTCTACCAACTTAACCCCCTGTTGTCCGGTTCCTATACCACCCTGTCATGTATGCCCTGCACCGACTGCTTTTCGGCTCCGGGCATGTCTTGACTAGGGTAGGTAAGAGTTACCTCCACTGTAGTAATTACCACTTACCCCTTACTAAATAAATTAACGACTCAACAATATGCGTTTGGAGTAAAATGGCCGGAATTCTGCCTTTTATTAAACGTACATATTTATTACAACATAACAACAGTAATGTCCTACATGAACAACCAGTTGGATGTCCCCGACGGTGCCCGAATACCAAACCTTGTGTAAGAGGCACCAGCTAGCTGAATAGTGACCCCAGCCGTAAAACACCGCCTTGGAGCCCCTACTCAACTGACCTCAGACACCCACCGTTCTTACCAGTATGCGTTTTACGCTACACTCCCGAGAACTCCATACCTCAGATGGGTCCCCACCGTTTACCACTGCCAAAATAGACCTCCGTCAAGGACCCCCAACCGCCACAGCGCCCCAAGCGTGACAACCTTACGCTTGGGCGCCCCTCCACACCCGAAAAGCTCGCTGTAACCCATCCTCCAAACCTAAAAACCACAGGTCCGTGCCCACTGCATTAAGATGCACACCGTCCCCCCTGAGAAATTGCCAGGTGTCCGACTCCAACTCCCGGTGTCGAACAGCAAACCCACCATTCCTCTCAAAAAACCTGCCTACCACCTTATTCACTTTAATGCGGGCTTTATTAAGTTTGGCCACTGATCTGGCCACACGCCATGACGTCCGGGCCACCACGTCCGACCACACCAGGAGCATATCTGGAAAAGAAGACCTAAGCCTGAGAAAATCAAACTTTATATCTCTGATAAGCTCCCTGCTGCATCTGACACCCAGGTCGTTGCCCCCCACATGAAGAACCAAAATGTCCGGGGCCCTGTCCAACCTGGCGAAATGATGAACCTCCAGGAGCACCCGGGACCACAGCATGCCCGGAACCCCGATCCATTTTACACTCCCCATTTCCCGGGAAAGCCCCAGCTGCCTGCCGTTGGGCCTAACATCAGCCCTTTTTGACCCCAAAACACAAAGGAATGCCCCAAGATCCAAATGAGGCAACGTGGTCCACCTGTAATGAAACAAAAGCCACCACCACAAAACCAAACCAAGCAAATGCACAGAAAAGAGTGAAAAGAAAAACAAACTACCCCCTAGTCCCGCTTAAAGCAAATGAGGACGGACATACAGGCGAAATCGTGAAGACTCCCACCTGCCTATGCGCCTGACCACACTATCGCCCAGACCCCACCTGGAAGCCTCAGTGGCCGCCCCAATGCGGAAAGAATGTGAAGCAAACTCTCCCGGGTTCAATCCCGCCCCCACGAGGCACTTGCGAAATACTGCAACAAATTGGAAACGGGACAGGAAGGAGCCGTCCTCGTGAACAAACAGGGGCCTCAGGAACCCCGGCCTACACTCCATGAATTGTTCCAGCGCGATGACCGGGCAACAACAGGGAACATTGCCCCGCCAAAGCTCGAACAACGCCCCTTTACCTTTCTGATCCGTTTTAGATCTTTGAACCCAGAGCTTGACCGAACCCTCAGAGAAAACCACAGCGCTAACCCGCAGGCCTCCCACTACACGCCTGGAGGGGCTAACCAACTCACCGATGTGGAATGCCCCAAAAAATGCCACCAAAAACGCCGCCCTGAACAGTAAGAGTTCGTAAGGCGACGAGCAAACCACCGGCAACTTGTCCAGAGTTGCACTGAGTACCGAAAAGGATACCGGGCGCCTCGAGTCCCGGGTCCTGTGGCCCTTGCAGTACCCCTTCATGGCCTGACGGACCCCAAAATCCTTTGTAAAATCCTGCACCCCCCAGAGTTTGAACCAAAAAGCAAGCCCTGCGAGTTTCCGATCAACCGCCACGGCCAAAACCCCCCTAACAAAATTGCGACAAACGAAATACAGGACCAACCCGGCGTCCTCCGGCCCCGGGCCCCCGTACCCAACTTCCTCCATCAATGTGACCCATTCCCTCCAAGCCTGTGCATAAGCCCTCCAAGTCGCAGCACTCACCGAATCCCGAATCAGTCTAGCGGCGATTCCAAGGCAATTTCCCACAGCTGCCGAGGACAAGGCATAGCATGCTGCTCCGCATCCGGCGCCAACACGCGGAACTCGTCCCACTGAAAACGAGACAAGGAATCAGCCACATTGTTGCAAATTCCCGGAATATGCACCGCATACATGAAAACATTCAACCGGAGACAGAGCAACACCAAATGGCGCAGAAGGCGCACCACCGGTGGAGAGGAGGCAGAAATGTTATTGATCGCCTAAACAACTCCCATATTATCACAATGAAAACGCACTTTCCGATCCCGAAAAGCCTCACCCCAGATTTCAACTGCCAGCACAATCGGGAACAATTCCAAAAGCACCAGATTAGTCAGAAAACCGGCTGAGCGCCACGACTCTGGCCACCCTTCCACACTCCACCGCCCTTGGAAATAGGCCCCTTACCCCGCCGAACCCGCTGCGTCCGTAAACAATGTCAAGTCCCTGTTACTCACCGGACCCGCCATCCAAAGAGAGCGGCCGTTATACGACTCCAAAAAGACGTACCAAATTCTCAAATCTGCCCTAAGCTCCCTGGTCAGCTGAATAAAGTGCCTCGGTGATGTAACGCCCGCCGTGGCAGCCGCCAGCCTGCGGCAGAAAATCCTACCCATCGGCATAATCCGACAGGCAAAATTCAGTTTCCCGAGCAATGACTGGAGTTCGCGCAACTGAATCTTCCTGCGGCAGTACGCCACCCTGACCTCATCCCGCAGGGCCACCACTTTCCTCTCCGGTAAGCGGCATTCCATGGCCAACGAGTCAATCGTAATGCCCAGAAAAACCAACTCTGTTCTAGGACCTTCTGTTTTGTCTGGAGCCAACGGAATGCTGAAGCGTTCTGCAATGTGCTGCAAGGCGGCCAACAGAATCGCGCAAATCCTTGACTCTGGTGGGCCAATACAGAGAAAGTCATCCAGATAATGAATGACCAAACTCACTTCGGATATATCCCTCACCACCCACTCCACAAAGGAGCTGAATGACTCGAAGAACGCACACGAAATCGCACAACCCATCGGCAGGCAACGATCAACATAATACCCACCTTGCCAATGACATCCTAGCAAATGTAAACTATCGGGATGTACCGGGAGCAATCGGAATGCGGCTCCCACATCCGTCTTAGCCATCAGGGAATCCCGCCCGTACCTTCGCACCCACGAAACCGCCGCATCGAACGACGTATATGTCACCGCACACACCTGTGGGTCAATACCATCATTGACCGAGGCCCCTTGCGGGTAGGACAAATGATGGATCAGCCTAAGTTTTCCCCTGTCTTTTTTGGGGACCACACCCAAAGGGGACACCACCAACCCCGGAAACGGCGGCGAGGAAAAGGGGCCACTCATCCGCCCCAGCGACACTTCCTTGGCCAATTTTTCTGAAACCACGTTGATGATGATGATGATGAAGTAGAGCAGAACGCAAATTTCTTGACAATGGCGGAACTGTAGACAACTGACACGGAATTCTAAAACCCTCCATAAAACCCACTTCTAATAGCCGAGCCGCCTCCCGATCCGGGTACCTATTTAGGAACGGCACCATCCTTCCCACCTTCACAGGAGTCCTCCCGCTTTCCAGGAGCATCCCCGGTATGACCTTTTCCTTGTTTAAAACAACGGTTGAACGAGTGGAACCCTCCACAACCCGAGCACTCATGTTTAAAACGACAGGAGGCGCCGAAGCGACACGAGCTGTCGTTGAACTGCCAGCACAACTTCTTCTTTCTAACGGCCGGCGTACCTGAGGCGGAAGTCCCGCCGGCCCCTCCCTGAAAAGGCTGATTGCCCGCCCTGGCCGAAGTCATCAACTTCATCCAGAGGCCGATATCCTTGTGGTCCCAGCGAATCGAGGACCTTATGGCCTTCCGTTGGCGAAATTGTTTGTCATAGCGGAGCCAGGCCACCCCCCGTACACCCTGTGTGCCTCCCCTATAGCATCCAGATAACAAAAATGCGCCGAACAATGCTCAGGAGCTTTTTCCACAATTTCACTTGCCAAAATCGCAAAAGCCTGCAACCAATTGGCAAAGTACGGGGAATGAGCCGATACCTCCTCCGCTCCTCCTTCTTACTCTCGTCCGGCTTCACCCTGTCCAAATGGAACTTTTCTAACGGAAGAAGGGAAAATATTTCCACATACTCCCCCTTCCAAATTTTTTTGTGCACCTCCATCTTGAGGTGCGCACCCAGCGGTCCTTCAAAGCAAACGTACACTTCGCACTTTGCAGAGTCCGCCATCCTTACCATATCCGCCGACTTGTCCTGCATTCCGCTGCCCTCCCCTGGCCCAGCCGCACCCGCCTCAACCACCTAGGTCTGAGTTCCAGCCGCCGCCACGGAGTGCACCCTGGGGGAGGTGGGGTCTGACCGTGCCGACTCCCCACTCCCCATCGGATCCCAAGCTGACACTACCGCCCTGTCCCGCTGAGGTCCCTTGAGCTTCCCCAGCAACTCCCGCAAGCTGGCTAAAATCTCCCCACTGCTCACCCCCGCCTGTGCCCCCTTTGACCCCTGCCCCACTACCCTAGACCCTGCAAGGACAGTAGAGGAAAGAACAGGCAACAGATCAGTAGTAGAAGCAACATCACACTCACCAGGCCGCTCAGGGGCAGAGACCCCTCCAGCCGCAGATCCAGAATCCCTTGCCGCCACCTGGACATCATCCTCCAGCTCACCGTGCTCTGCGCTGCTCAGCTCTCCTTCGGAATGCCCCTCCTCCGCACTGCTTGGCTCTCCACGATCGCACGCCTGCGACCCTCCTCCGATTGCCTGATCCCGCCTCCGGGGAGTCCCCCGAGCCGCGCCGGAGCTCCGCCTCCTGCTGCCTTCCCGCAATGACTCCGCCCTCTTCGCAACGCCTCCGGGCCCTGGCCGGGGCCCGGAGCCGCTCCGCCTTCACTCCCGCTCCTCCAGGGCAGACGTGCCCTGACTCCCACGCCGCCTCTCACTGACATCCGTCGGGCCGCCGGCCGCACCAGGGGACTGGCCAACGCCCATACGACCTGCTCTCCAACGCTGGGCCTCAGCCCCCGCCATAGGACCTACAGCAGGGGCGGCCGCACGCTACGGAAACCGGATGACGGAGGGGTGACAGCGGCACCGCCGCGGACGGCGTCACCCCCCTGCGAGCCCCGCCTAGGACGGGGATTCCTCCCCAGACCCCCCCACCATGAGCCAGCTTCCGCTTGGCAGGGGGGCCTGGAGGGTCCATGCTTGGGCTCCCAACGCGGCGCTGAGCTCCATGAGGGCGATCAGGGCTAAAACGCTCCGGAGGCCTAGACCTCCGAGCGCGTGTGGCGTCACGCCCAGGTTGCTGGGGACTCCGCCGCCCCCCCTGAATAGCCGCTGTGACCCTGCTCCGAAGCCAGTCAGAGCCATCCATCAGCCTATCTACCTCCATGTGATGGAACGCAGGCGACGGGAAGCAGAGATGTTCTTCCTTCAGTTCCTTCCACGAAAGAGACTGGACACCTCCCCTTCCTGTGACTATACTCTCCCTGAATCTCCTCCCCTGACTAGAGGACCCAGCCTGCCTACTACCCTGCAGACCACCCCCCTCTACCAACTTAACCCCCTGTTGTCTGGTTCCTATACCACCCTGTCATGTATGCCCTGCACCGACTGCTTTTCGGCTCTGGGCATGTCTGAACCACTGATACATGGACCAGTAAGCACAGGCAGGGACGCTATATCTTGCTAACTGCACACTGGGCAAATGTAGTGGTGGGTGGGCCTGAGCTGGCTAGCCATTTGGCGCATGTCCTTCCACCACTGAGGATTGCAGGGCATTTCTCTTTGCCTCCTGTTGCCTCCTCCTCCTACTCCGCTTCCTCTTCCTCGACCACCCACTCATCCGCTCAGCGTAACACCTTCACCACCAACATCAGCACATCCAGGGGGAAATGACAGCAGGCTGTTTTAAAACTGATATGTTTGGGGGATAGACCCCACACTGCGCAGGAGCTGTGGACGGGCATTGAACAACAGACCAATGAGTGGTTGTTGCCACTGAGCCTCAAGCCCAGCCTGGTGGTGTGCGACAATGGCCGAAATCTCGTAGCGGCTCTGGGCCGAGCCCGTTTGACGCACATCCCTTGTTAAGACATGGTGGTTTAAGTCGTGTACGCGGTCCGTTCCCTACACGCAGTTTGCCCGAGCCGGGTCTCGGCGATG
>BLSH010005632.1:332601-343946 GCA_018402905.1 Glandirana rugosa | reverse complement strand
ACCCTCCTCGGACACTATAAATACATGTAACATATCACAGAATCCTCCTATGTACATAAATATCACAGGCTCCTCCCATATACATAAGTATCACAGACTCCTTCCATGTACATAAGTATCACAGGCTCCTCCCATGTACATACGTATCACAGACTCCTCCCATGTAGATAAGTATCACAGACCCCTCCCATGTACATAAGTATCATAGACTCCTCCTATATATATATACATATCACAGAATCCTCCTATGTACATAAATATCACAGGCTCCTGCCATATACATAAGTATCACAGACTCCTTCCATGTACATAAGTATCACAGACTCCTCCCATGTACATAAGTATCACAGACCACTCCCATGTACATAAGTATCATAGACTCCTCCCATATACATGAATATCACAGACTCCTCCCAGGTACATAAGTATCACAGACTCCTCCTATATATATATACATATCACAGAATCCTCCTATGTACATAAATATCACAGGCTCCTCCCATATACATAAGTATCATAAACTCCTCCCATGTACATAAGTATCACAGACCACTCCCATGTACATAAGCATCATAGACTCCTCCAATATACATAAGTATCACAGACTCCTCCCATGTACATAAGTATCACAGACCACTCACATATACATAAGTATCATAGACTCCTCCCATATACATAAGTATCACAGACTCCTCCCATGTACATAAGTATCACAGACCACTCCCATGTACATAAGTATCATAGACTCCTCCTATATATATACACATATCACAGAATCCTCCTATGTACATAAATATCACAGGCTCCTCCCACATACATAAGTATCACAGACTCCTTCCATGTACATAAGTATCACAGGCTCCTCCCATGTACATACGTATCACAGACTCCTCCCATGTAGATAAGTATCACAGACCCCTCCCATGTACATAAGTATCATAGACTCCTCCTATATATATATACATATCACAGAATCCTCCTATGTACATAAATATCACAGGCTCCTCCCATATACATAAGTATCACAGACTCCTCCCATGTACATAAGTATCACAGACTCCTCCCATCTACATAAGTATCACAAACTCCTTCCATGTACACAAGTATCACAGACTCCTCCCATGTACATAAGTATCACAGGCTCCTCCCAGGTACATAAGTATCACAAACTCCTTCCATGTACATAAGTATCACAGACTCCTCCCATGTACATAAGCATCACAGATTCCTCCCATCTACATAAGTATCACAGACTCCTCCTATGTACATAAATATCACAGACTCCTCCCATATACATACGTTTCACAAACTCCTTCCATGTAAATAAGTATCACAGGCTCCTCCCATGTACATAAGTATCACAGACTCCTCCCATGTAGATAAGTATCACAGACCCCTCCCATGTACATAAGTATCATAGACTCCTCCCATATACATAAGTATCACAGACTCCTCCCATGTACATAAGCATCACAGACTGCTCCCATGTATATAAGTATCAGAGACTCCTCCCATACACATAAGTATCACAGACTCCTCCCATGTACATAAGTATCACAGACTCCACCCATGTACATAAGTATCACAGACTCCTCCCATGTACATAAGGATCACAGACTCCTCCCATGTACATAAGTATCACAGACTCCTCCCATGTACATAAGGATCACAGACTACTCCCCTGTACATAAGGATCACAGACTCCTCCCAAGTACATAAGTATCACAGACTCCTCCCATGTACATAAGTATCACAGACTCCTCCCATGTACATAAGGATCACAGACTCCTCCCATGTACATAAGTATCACAGACTCCTCCCATGTACAAAAGGATCACAGACTCCTTCCATGTACATAAGGATCACAGACTACTCCCATGTACATAAGTATCACAGACTCCTCCCATGTATATAAGGATCAAAGACTCCTCCCATGTACATAAGTATCACAGACTCCTCCCATGTACATAAGTATCACAGACTCCTCCTATGTACATAAGTATCACAGACTCCTCCCACGTACAGAAGTATCACATACTCCTCCCATGTACATAAATGTCACAGACTCCTCCCATGTATATAAATATCCCAGACTCCTCCCATGTACATAAATATCACAGGCTCATCCCATATACATAAGTATCACACACTCCTTCCATGCACACAAGTATCATAGGTTCTTCCCATGTACTTAAGTATCACAGACTCCTCCCATGTACATAAGGATCACAGACTCCTTCCATGTACATAAATATCACAGACTCCTCCCATGTACATAAGGATCACAGACTCCTCCCATGTACATAAATATCACAGACTCATCCCATGTACATAAATATCACAGACTCCTCCCATGTACATAAGTATCAAAGGTTCCTCCCATGTACAAAAGTATCACAGGCTCCTCCCATATACATAAGTATCACAGACTCCTTCCATGTACACAAATATCACAGGCTCCTCCCATGTACATAAGTATCACAGACTCCTCCCATGTACATAAGTATCACAGACTCCTCCCATGTACATAAGTATCACAGACCACTCCCATGTACATAAGCATCATAGACTCCTCCCATATACATAAGTATCACAGACTCCTCCCATGTACATAAGTATCACAGACCACTCACATATACATAAGTATCATAGACTCCTCCCATATACATAAGTATCACAGACTCCTCCCATGTATATAAGGATCAAAGACTCCTCCCATGTACATAAGTATCACAGACTCCTCCCATGTACATAGGTATCACAGACTCCTCCTATGTACATAAGTATCACAGACTCCTCCCACGTACAGAAGTATCACATACTCCTCCCATGTACATAAATGTCACAGACTCCTCCCATGTACATAAATATCCCAGACTCCTCCCATGTACATAAATATCACAGGCTCATCCCATATACATAAGTATCACACACTCCTTACATGCACACAAGTATCATAGGTTCTTCCCATGTACTTAAGTATCACAGACTCCTCCCATGTACATAAGGATCACAGACTCCTTCCATGTACATAAATATCACAGACTCCTCCCATGTACATAAATATCACAGACTCCTCCCATGTACATAAGTATCAAAGGCTCCTCCCATGTACATAAGTATCACAGACTCCTCCCATAGACATAAGTATCACAGACTCCTCCCATGTACATAAGCATCACAGACCGCTCCCATGTATATAAGTATCAGAGACTCCTACCATCTACATAAGTATCACAGACTCCTCCTATGTACATAAATATCACAGGCTCCTCCCATGTACATAAGTATAACAGGCTCCTCCCATGTACATAAATATCACAGACTCATCCCATGTACATAAATATCACAGACTCCTCCCATGTACATAAGTATCACAGACTCCTCCCATAGACATAAGTATCACAGACTCCTCCCATGTAGATACGTATCACAGATCCCTCCCATGTACATAAGTATCATAGACTCCTCCCATGTATATAAGTATCGCAGACTCCTCCCATGTACATAAATATCACAGACTCCTCCCATGTAGATAAGTATCACAGACTCCTCCCATGTACATAAGTATCACAGACTCCTCCCATGGACATAAGTATCACAGACTCCTCCCATGTAGATAAGTATCACAGATCCCTCCCATGTACATAAGTATCATAGACTCCTCCCATGTACATAAGTATCACAGACTCCTACCATCTACATAAGTATCACAGACTCCTCCTATGTACATAAATATCACAGGCTCCTCCCATGTACATAAGTATCACAGACTCCTCCCATGTACATAAATATCACAGGCTCCTCCCATGTACATAAGTATCACAGACTCCTTCCATGTACATAAGTATCACAGACTCCTCCCATGTACATAAAT
Organism: Glandirana rugosa; assembly: GCA_018402905.1. Lineage (NCBI taxonomy): Eukaryota > Metazoa > Chordata > Amphibia > Anura > Ranidae > Glandirana > Glandirana rugosa. The sequence goes on along the minus strand of BLSH010005632.1, from coordinate 340,069 downwards.
ATCACAGGCTACTCCCATATACACAAGTATCACAGGCTCCTCCCATGTACATAAGTGTCACAGACTCCTCCCATGTAGATAAGTTTTACAGACCCCTCCCATGTACATAAGTATCATAGACTCCTCCCATATACAAAAGTATCACAGACTCCTCCCATGTACATAAATATCACAGACTCCTCCCATGTACATAAATATCACAGGCTCCTCCCATATACATAAGTATCAAAGACTCCTCCCATGCACATAAGTATCACAGACTCCTCCCATCTACATAAGTATCACAGACTCCTCCCATGTACATAAATATCACAGACTCCTCCCAAGTACATAAGTATCATAGACTCCTCCCATGTACATAAGTATCACAGACTCCTCCCATGTACATACGTATCACAGACTCCTCCCATGTACATAAGTATCACAGACTCCTTCCATGTACATAAGGATCACAGACTCCTCCCATGTACATAAGTATCACAGACTCCTCCCATGTACATAAGTATCACAGACTCCTCCCAAGTACATAAGTATCATAGACTCCTCCCATGTACATAAGTATCACAGACTCCTCCCATGTACATAAGTATCACAGACTCCTTCCATGTACATAAGTATCACAGACTCCTCCCATGTACATAAGTATCACAGACTCCTTCCATGTACATAAGGATCACAGACTCCTCCCATGTACATAAGTATCACAGACTCCTTCCATGTACATAAGTATCATACACTCCTTCCATCTACATAAGTATCACAGACTCCTCCCATGTACATAAATATCACAGGCTCCTCCCATATACATAAGTATCACAGGCTCCTCCCATGTACATAAGTATCACAGGCTCCTCCCATGTACATAAGTATCATAGACTCCTCCCATGTACATAAGTATCACAGGCTCCTCCCATGTATATAAGTATCACAGACTCCTCCCATGTACATAAGGATCACAGACTCCTCCCATTTACATAAGTATCACAGACTCCTCCCATGTACATAAGTATCACAGACTCCTCCCATGTACATAAGTATCACAGACTCCTCCCATGTACATAAGGATCACAGACTCCTCCCATGTACATAAGGATCACAGACTCCTCCCATGGACATAAGGATCACAGGCATAGAATGCATTAAGGTGAAAAACCTTGAGGGTTTACAACTCCTTTAGTTTGATTACAACAGATTTACTAAATGGCCACTAGATGGCGCCTTTTTTACTTTTTAGGTGTCCCTGGGATTCATGGGTTACCATTTGGACGCCCGGGACACCGTTGGGGAGATGGCCAGCAAAGTCATGTCGTTGTAGGCATTCTGTGTTAGCAGGTGTCCCAGTAGTGGCCCTCCGATGTGCTCAATTTCCATCTGGAAGATTCCAGATTGCAGAATTGTATGGGGACTTACTGTAGTCCATCTCCTGGTGAACTGGAACTGACTGACTGATGGTGTCTGTGCATGATGTTAGATCCGGCGCCGTTTTGTGCATGCGTGGTGGGTCAGTTTCGGCGTTCGCACCTCTACCGGCACCAGTGGATGCCCGAGAGGTGGGGGGAGACATAATTAGAGCCTAGGAGCCACGCTATTCAGAGTTGCGGTGCTCGAGGAGGACATCAACTTACTTGTTCTATAGGAGACATTAAGTAAGACTATTATGCCACATTAGATATTTGTACTGCTCCTGTTCAGGGCGGTTTGAGAGCCGAACCTCTCTTCCCTCCTTGCAGACTCCATAAGAGTTGATGTGGCCACTCTGTTGCCCTGTTACCAATTGGAGGAATACCTTATTCTCAGTGGGGGACTGGTGCTCGATATTTTGGGGCCAGCAAACAAACCTGACACCTCCCCCCCCGTGAGAGATGGATGGTGGCGACCAGTGGCCTTATCTTAGGAGGCTGATACTGTTCCTCTGTCACGTACCAGATCTCCACTTGTGGCTGAGTGCAGAGTACCACTGAAGGGAAAGGAAAACGTAGTCAAGACCAAGCCGGGGTCAAACACAGGATGTCAATCTGGAACAGGCAGGAGCAGGTCTGTGAAGCCAGCCGGGTTCAGAGCCAGGACAGAAACCAGAGCAGGTCAGGGTTAAGCTGGTTCGGTAACGGGTAATCAAGAAGAAGCACGTGGCACAGGAGCACAGGATACAAGGCTGACAATAATCCAGCTATTTGTGAGAGCCACGGATGGCCTTATATAGGCCAATGAACACTGGCAATTAGCATGTTTTGCGTACGCACGTTCTCCATTGCATGCTGTTCGCTAATACGCATGCTCGAATTAGCATGGCCATATTGGATATTGGCATATTTGCCAGTTTATCTCAGAATTCTACCCTGACATCCCAGGAAGAGTTGGGGCTGTTGCTTCTCCTCCCAGCTGAACAGGAAGTGGGTCCTAAGACCCGATTGGATGGAAGTCCTAAGATTCCCTAATCAGTCTCAGGACCGGTGCTGGTCTCATCCATTGGGGACCGCACGAGCGCCACCCCCCATAAATGCATCTGGCCCCCTAATCTACATGCAGGGCACTGGACGCATTGATTCCAGTGGGGTGGTGTTTATTTTTGAAGCACGTGATTAGAGCCAGAAGCCCAAATAGGCTTCAAAAAAGGGTGGGCACCCTATTTGCTGAAAGGACAGGCGATCCTGTTGGACGCCTAGGAGGAGGAGGGAGGAGAAGCACGGCAAAAGCCGCCGTGATGCAGAGGAGGAGAAAACGCCCGCCGCCCAAAGGAGCACTGCCTGCCCGGAATCTAGATGGGGTAAATGCGGGGCTAGATGGCCGACCGACTGCGAGACCGACGGGGGGGTTGCCGGTGACCCGACCGCCACTGCTCAGGACCCGTTTCCTGATTGACCAGGAAGAGAATCAGGAAGGCAATAGTCACACAACTGGGTGGGCTCAGGGCGCCCAATGCAGCCAATTAAAGCCTCAGGCTCTAATCATGTGCTTCAAAAAAACCCCCATTGGAATCAATGTATGTAGATTAGGGGCCAGGCACATGGATTAGGGCGCGGCGCCCCTGTGCCCCTAGAGGATGGGCCGCCACTGCTTATTCTGTAGTGTTTGAGCAGACTATTGATTCAAAAGAGTTCCCGTAATAATTTCACTGCCTTCATTCTTAACCACTTCCTGCCCGGCCTATAGATAAATGATGCCTGGGCAGTGGTTCAGTTATTCTGACCGGACGTCATATGACATCTGGCCGGATAACCCGCGATCGCGCCCGAGGGAGCTCGCAATATGGCGATCGGTGGTGCAGTCTGATTTACCGCATTACTGATCTTGGTAAAGAGCTTCCATCGGAAGCTCTTTACCTTGTTATCAGCCGTGACCAATCACATCTGATCACAGTGTAAACAGGAAGAGCCGTTTATCTGCTTTTCCTCTACTCACATCTGCAGACGTGAGTAGAGGAGAGCCGATCGGTGGCTCTTCTGAGAGGGGGGGTCTGCGCTGTTTGTTTATCATCCCCCCAGGATCGCCACCTGGGAACCCACCCTAGACCACCAGAGAGAAAAGCAGGATGCCACCCAGGGACCACCAGGGAGCCCACCCTAGACCACCAGGGAGACAATTAGGAGGCCACCCAGGGACCACCAGGGAGCCCACCCTAGACCACCAGAGAAAAATCAGGAGGCCACCCAGGGACCACCAGGGAGCCCACTCTAGTCCACCAGGGAGACAATCAGGAGGCCACCCAGGGAACACCAGGGAGCCCACCGTAGACCACCAGGTAAGGGGCATACAGTGCACTATAGGGATGGCACTGTGCCCATATGCGATGCCTGCCAGAGAATCCCTAACAGTGCTATCTATCAGTGCCGTGTATCAGTGCCCACCAGTGCCACCTATCAGTGCCCACCAGTGCCACCTATCGGTGCTACCTATCAGTGCCCGTCAGTGCCACCTATCAGTGCTCAGTGCCACCTATCAGTGCCAATCAGTGCCGCCTATGAGTGCCCATCAGTGCCATCTATGAGTGCCCATCAGTGCTGCATATCAGTGCCACCTATCAGTGCCCGTCAGTGCTGCTTATCAGTGCCGCCTATAAGTGCCTCATCATCAGTGCCCATCAGTGCCACCTCATCAGTGCCGCCTCATCAGTGCCAATCAGTACTGCCTCATCAGTGCCCGTCAGTGTAGACTCATCAGTGCCCGTCAGTGAAGGAGAAAATGTACTTATTTACAAAGTTTTGTGACAGGAACATTTTTTTTTCAAAATTTTTGGTATTTTTTTTATTTGTAGCGCAAAAATAAAAACCACAGAGGTGATCAAATACCACCAAAAGAAAGTTTAAAAAAAATTATAAAAATTTCATTTGGGTACAGCGTCGCACGACCGTGCAATTGTCATTCAAAATGCAACAGCACCGAAAGCTGAAATTTGGTCTGGGCGGGAAGGGGGGAAAGAGCCCGGTATTGAAGGGGTTAAACTTCCCTATGATCAAGTAGGTTTTTACGTATTCTAGGCATGCATATTACCCGCTTTACATCCTATGTTATTAATATATATTGTATCTATTGTCAGTGGTGGCCCCCTCAATTGGGGCACCGCCCCCCTAATCTATGCGTCCCGGCCCCTAATCTACATCACGGGCATCAGACGCATGGATTCCAATGGGTTTTTTTTTTTTTAGAAACATGTGATTAGAGCCAGAGGCTTAAAAAAGGGTGGGCTTGGGGCGCAGAGCACTGCACCCTAAGCCCACCCACCTGTGTATAATTAATATCTGCTGATGTCTTCCTGCTTCTCCTCCCAGCCAATCAGGAAGTGGGTCCTGAGACCTGATTGGCCAGGGAGTCTTAGGACTCCTGGCCAATCGGGTCTCAGGACCTACTTCCTGTTCAGCCGGGATTAGAAGCACCGGCCCCAGCTCGGCTCTTCCCTCCGCAACCTCCTCCCCACATAAGGTAAGGCCATGGATTGTCGCCTTCCTGATCGCTCAATCAAGCACCGGGGGGGTTAGTGTGAGCGAGCGCTGCCGCCACAAATTTTGAGCGCCAACCACTATTGTCTACCATAAATATCCCTCCTCAGGCACTTAAAATCTTGGTTGGCCTTCTCCTATGGTATGCTGATATCTTCCTAATAACACCTTGGCTAAAACGCAAGTGTCTAATACACAACACATATTATACTATCTGATGTGTATATAGGATTAGTATTCTTCCCTGAGGAACTACTAATGTAAGCATCATTCATGAATATTAAGATGTAAACTTTGTCTTTTTGTATGTTAAGTTTCATTTTGTTGTTGTTTTGATTCATTAAATCTTTCCTCTCTGATAGCGTTTACATGTGCAACATCCACAACTATCTCCTGAAGAAGCTCAACTATAGCGAAACACGTTGAGTGAATTTGATTAACCGCACGTAAAATAATTTTCTTTTATTGTTGATTTTTAACTTTGTACAAATAAAATTTGAATATTTTTTTTTATTCTAACTTATCTTCTTTGTGTGGAACGCCTAAACCCCCCCCCCCCCCCCCACACACACTTTCTCAAAATTTGAGTATTTTCCGAAATATAATAAATGCACAAAACAATTTGAAGAAGATACATTTTTGCCATTATACAAAGCTTGTATGTTTGTTTGCAAAGCTCAAAAAAAAAGAAAAAAAGATTTGTTAATTTATGAAATGGAACGTTTTATGTGGACTGCATACCACAGATATCTTTTTTCATATTTCTTTGAAATGGGCAGAGGCAGTCAGCATTTGAACAGACCTGTTTGTTTGACTCTAAGCAAGTAGCATTCTGTAGGTGAGTAGGCAATAGGTGTCCGGTGACTGAGGTATCTGGTTTAGAGAAGAGGCTGGGGGGGGGGGGGCAGGAAGAAGAGGCTGAGCTCTATGACAATTAACCTGGGGGGTAACAGACATTTGGTTTCATCATCATAAGGAGGAAGAGACTGAGCTCTATGACATAGATCCAGGATAATGGACATTTGGGTTCATCGTCAAGCTAGGTGACCCCCTCCATGGGCAGAATGCCAAGGTTACTTTGACATTTGAATTCATCATAAGAGGAAGAGACTGGGCTCTATGACAAATATCCAGGAGGATAATGGATGTTTGGGTTCATCGTCAAGCTAGGTGACTCCCTCCATGGGCAGAACTCCTAGTTACTTTGACATTTGGGTTCATCATCATAAGGAGGAAGAGACTGAGCTCTGACATATATCCAGGATAATGGACGTTTGGGTTCATCGTCAAGCTAGGTGACACCTCCATGGGCAGAATGCCAAGGTTACTTTGACATTTGAATTCATCATAAGGAGGAAGAGACTGGGCTCTATGAGAACTATCCAGGAGGATAATGGATGTTTGGGTTCATCGTCAAGCTAGGTGACCCCCTCCATGGGCAGAACTCCGAGTTACTTTGACATTTGGGTTCATCATAAGGAGGAAAAGACTGAGCTCTATGACATATATCCAGGATAATGGACGTTTGGGTTCATCGTCAAGCTAGGTGACACCTCCATGGGCAGAACGCCAAGGTTACTTTGACATTTGAGTTCATCATAAGGAGGAAGAGACTGAGCTCTCTGACATATATCCAGGATAATGGACGTTTGGGTTCATCGTCAAGCTAGGTGACACCTCCATGGGCAGAACGCCAAGGTTACTTTGACATTTGAGTTCGTCATAAGGAGGAAGAGACTGAGCTCTATGACAAATATCCAGGAGGATAATGGACGTTTGGGTTCATCGTCAAGCTAGGTGACCCCTCCATGGGCAGAACTCCGAGTTACTTCGAAATCTGCATGAAACAAACTGAGCAGAAAGTCCTAAAACACATTCTGCTGAGTGGACGGAGTCCTCAGAAAACTCAACATTTGGAGCTCAATCTCACCATTGGTGGAGGAAGTGAATGGAAAATTTGGAGCTCCTTCTACTTGGAGTCTGCTGATCTCCACTGAGAGGTAAGTTCTTCTTCTGACAACCCACATATGCATTTTGTAACCAATACAATTGGAAGATAATGACCATCATGTGTGGCAGTGTATGTCTGCAACCTTTAAATAGATTGTACCCTAAAGCTGCCCATACACCATGAGATTTACAAATGAATGTTTCTTTGAAAATGAGTCTGAAAATTCTGATTGGTGCATCCATGACTCGATGAATGCTGTTCAAAAGTGCTTTAAAAACGTCTTTTAGAGTACCACATACCCGTCGAAATCCCATGTTAGATAAATTTCCAACGTCTGTATGTGACGGTGTGTACTACCAGTAATAGAAGGTTAACATAACCAATGTTTTACGTATACACCCAACAGTCTTCTTCTTGAATGGAGAGTCACCTCTAGTCGTCTGAGGTTCATCTTCCTCGAGGTTTAAAAGGTAAGTGAAGGAGGTGGTTACCACTCTAACTCGAGGTTTACAACTCAAAAGACTCCTGAGGCAGGTGAGTCGTCTTACACAAAATCCTGAAAGACGAGTCAAACAAAGTACGT
>BLSH010005632.1:172326-209098 GCA_018402905.1 Glandirana rugosa | reverse complement strand
GGAACCCTACACAAAAAAAAGGCGTGTGCCCCCCCCCCCCTCAATCCATACAGGACCCTTCAGGTCTGGCATGGATTTTAAAGGGAACCCTACACAAAAAAAAGGCATGTGCCTCCCCCCAATCCATACGTGACCCTTCAGGTCTAGTATGGATTTTAAGGGGAACCCTACACAAAAAATATTGCGTGGGGTCCCCCAATCCATACTGGACCCTTCCCGTCTAGTATGGATTTTAAAGGGAACCCTACACAAAAAAATGGCGTGGGGTGCCCCCCAATCCATACCGGACCCTGCAGGTCTGGTGTGGATTTTAAGGGAAACCCTGCACAAAAAAATGGCGTGGGGACCCCGTCAATCCATACTGGACCCTTCAGGTCTGGTATGGATTTTAAGGGGAGCCCTGCCCAAAAAATTGGCGTTGGGTCCCCCCCAATCTATACCGGACACTGCAGGTCTGGTATGGATTTTAAGGGGAACCCTATACAAAAAAAATGGTGTGGGGTCCCCCCAATCCATATCTGACACTTCAGGTTTGGAATGGAGTTTAAGGGGAACTCTACACAAAAAAAATGGCGTGAGGTCCCCACCAATCTATACTGGACCCTTCTGGTCTGGTATGGATTTGAAGGGGAACCTTACACAAATAAACTGGCATGGGGTCCCCCCATCCATACCGGACCCTTCAGGTCTGGTATGGATTTAAGGGGAACCCTACACAAAAAATGGCGTGGGGTCCCCCAATCCTCCATACCTGACCCTTCAGGTCTGGTATGGATTTAAAGGGGTACCCTACACAAAAAATGGCGTGGGGTCCCCCACAATCCATACCAGACACTGCAGGTCTGGTATGGATTTTACGGGGAACCCTATATAAAAAACATGCGTGGGGTCCCCCCTAATCCATATCTGACACTTCAGGTTTGGTATGAAGTTTAAGGGGATCTCTACACAAGAAAAATGGTGTGGGGTCCCCCCCAATCCATACCGGAACCTTCAGGTCTGATATGGATTTTAAGGGGAACCCTACACAACAAAAATGGCGTGGGGTACACCCCAATCCATACTGGACCCTTTAGGTCTGGAATGGTTTTAAAGGGAACCCTACACAAATAAAACAGCGTGGGGACCCCACCAATCCATACTGGACCCTTCAGGTCTGATATGGATTTGAGGGGAACCCTACACAAAAAAAATTGCATAAGGTCCCCTCCAATCCATACCGCACCCATCAGGTCTGGTTTGGATTTTGAGGGGAACCCTACACAAAACAAAAATGGCGTGGGGTCCCCCCAATCCATACTGACTCTTCTGGTCTGGTATGGATTTTAAGGGGAACCCTACACAAAAGAAAATGGCGTGGGGTCCCCCCCAATCCATACCGAACCCTTCAGGTCTGATATGGATTTTAAAGGGAACCCTACACCAAAAAAAAGGCGTGTGCCCCCCCCCTCAATCCATACAGGACCCTTCAGGTCTGGCATGGATTTTAAAGGGAACCCTACACCAAAAAAAAGGCGTGTGCCCCCCCCCCAATCCATACATGACCCTTCAGGTCTAGTATGGATTTTAAGGGGAACCCTACACAAAAAATATTGCGTGGGGTCCCCCAATCCATACTGGACCCTTCCTGACTGGTATGGATTTTAAGGGGAACCCTACACAAAAAATGGCGTGGGGTGCCCCCCAATCCATACCGGACCCTGCAGGTCTGGTGTGGATTTTAAGGGAAACCCTGCACAAAAAAATTGCGTGGGGACCCCATCAATCCATACTGGACCCTTCAGGTCTGGTATGGATTTTAAGGGGAGCCCTGCCCAAAAAAATGGCGTTGGGTCCCCCCAATCCATACCGGACACTGCAGGTCTGGTATGGATTTTAAGGGGAACCCTATACAAAAAAAATGGTGTGGGGTCCCCCCAATCCATATCTGACACTTCAGGTTTGGAATGGAGTTTAAGGGGAACTCTACATAAAAAAAATGGGGTGAGGTCCCCACCAATCTATACTGGACCCTTCTGGTCTGGTATGGATTTTAAGGGGAACCTTACACAAATAGACTGGCATGGGGTCCCCCCCATCCATACCGAACCCTTCAGGTCTGGTATGGATTTAAGCTGAACCCTACACAAAAAAAATGGTGTGGGGTCCCCCAATCCATACCTGACCCTTCAGGTCTGGTATGGGTTTTAAGGGGTACCCTACACAAAAAATGGCGTGGGGTCCCCCCCAATCCATACCGGACACTGCAGGTCTGATATGGATTTTAAGGGGAACCCTACACAACAAGAATGGTGTGGGGTTCCCCACAAATCCTTATCGGACCCTTCAGGTCTGGTATGGATTTTAAGGGGAACCCTACACAAATAAAATTGCGTGGGGTACACCCCAATCCATACTGGACCCTTTAGGTCTGGTATGGTTTTAAAGGGAACCCTACACAAATAAAACAGCGTGGGGACCCCACCAATCCATACTGGACCATTCAGGTCTGATATGGATTTGAGGGGAACCCTACACAAAAAAAATTGCATAAGGTCCCCTCCAATCCATATCGCACCCGTCAGGTCTGGTTTGGATTTTGAGGGGAACCCTACACAAAACAAAAATGGCGTGGGGTCCCCCTAATCCATAATGACTCTTCTGGTCTGGATTTTAAGGGGAACCCTACACAAAAGAAAATGGCGCGGGGTCCCCCCAATCCATACCGAACCCTTCAGGTCTGATATGGATTTTAAAGGGAACCCTACACAAAAAAAGGCGTGTGCCCCCCCCCCCAATCCATACAGGACCCTTCAGGTCTAGTATGGATTTTAAGGGGAACCCTACACAAAAAATATTGCGTGGGGTCCCCCAATCCATACTGGACCCTTCCTGTCTGGTATGGATTTTAAGGGGAACCCTACACAAAAAAAATGGTGTGGGGTCCCCCCAATCCATATCTGACACTTCAGGTTTGGAATGGAGTTTAAAGGGAACTCTACATTAAAAAAAATGGCGTGAGGTCCCCACCAATCTATACTGGACCCTTCAGGTCCAGTATGGATTTAAGGGGAACCCTACACAAAAAAAATGGTGTGGGGTCCCCCAATCCATACCTGACCCCTAGGTCTGGTATGGATTTTATGGGGAACCCTATATAAAAAAAAAGGCGTGGGGTCCCCCTTTATCCATATCTGACACTTAAGGTTTGGTATGAAGTTTAAGGGGATCTCTACACAAGAAAAATGGTGTGGGGTCGCCCCCAATCCATACCGTAACCTTCAGGTCTGATATGGATTTTAAGGGGAACCCTACACAACAAAAATGGTGTGGGGTTCCCCACAAATCCTTATCGGACCCTTCAGGTCTGGTATGGGTTGTAAGGGGAACCCTACACACAAAAAAATGGCATGGGGTCCCCATCAATCCATACTGGACCCTTCAGGTGTGGTATGGATTTTGAGGGGAACCCTACTCAAAAAAATGGTGTGGGGTCCCCCCCATCCATACTGGACCCTTCAGGTCTGGTATGGATTTTAAGGGGAACCCTACACAAATAAAATGGCGTGGGGTACACCCCAATCCATACTGCACCCTTTAGGTCTGATATGGTTTTAAAGGGAACCCTACACAAATAAAACGGCGTGGGGTCCCCACCAATCCATACTGGACCCTTCAGGTCTGATATGGATTTGAGGGGAACCCTACACAAAAAAAATTGCATAAGGTCCCCTCCAATCCATACCGCACCCGTCAGGTCTGGTTTGGATTTTGAGGGGAACCCTACACAAAACAAAAATGGCGTGGGGTCCCCCCAATCCATACCTGACTCTTCAGGTCTGGTATGGATTTTAAGGGGAACCCTACACAAAAGAAAATGGCTTGGGGTCCCCCCCAATCCATACCGGACCCTTCAGGTCTGATATGGATTTTAAAGGTAACCCTAAACAAAAAAAATGGCGTGTGGTCCCCCCAATCCATACCGGACCCTCCAGGTCTGGCATGGATTTTAAAGGGAACCCTACACAAATAAAATGGCGTGGGGACCCCACCAATCCATACCGGACCCTTCAGGTCTGGTGTGGATTTTATGGGGAACCCTACACAAAAGAAATGCCTACACAAAAGAAATGGTGTGGGTCCCCAAATCCATACTGGACCCTTCACGTCTGGTATGGATTTTAAGGGGAACCCTACACAAAAAAAGGGCGTGGGGTCCCCCCAATCCATACCGGACCCTTCAGGTCTGGTATGGATTTTATAGGGAACCATGCACAAAAAAATGGCATGGGTTTCCCCCCAATCCATACCAGACCCTTCAGGTCTGGTATGTATTTTAAAGGGAACCCTACACAAATAAAATGGCGTGGTGTCCCCCCAATCCAAACTGGACCATTCAGGTCTGTTATGGATTGTAACTGGAACGCTACACAAAAAAATGGCATGGGGTCCCCCCAATCCATACCGGACCATTCAGGTCTAATATGGATTTTAAAGGGAACCCTACACAAATAAATGGGGGTGGGGACCCCACCAATCCATAACGGACATTTCAGGTCTGGTATGGATTTTATGGGCAACACTACACAAAAAAAAATCACATGGGGTCCCCCCAATCCATACCGGACCCTGCAGGTCTGGAATGGATTTTAAGGGTAATCCTTTACAAAAGAAATGGTGTGACCTGAAGGGTCTGGTATGGATTTTATGGGGAGCCCTACACAAAAGAAATGGCGTGGGTCCCCAAATCCATACTGGACCCTTCAGGTCTGGTATGGATTTTGAGGGGACCCCTATACAAAAAAATGGCGTGGAGTCCCCCCCAATCTACACTGGACCCTTCAGGTCTGGTATGGATTTTAAGGGGAACCCTGCACAAAAAAATTGCATGGGTTCCCCCCCAATCCATACCTGACCCTTTAGGTCTGGTATGGATTTTAAGGGGAACATTACACAAAAGAAAATGGCGTGTGGTCCCCACCAATCCATACCGGACCCTTCAGTTCTGGTATGGATTTTAAAGGGAACCCTACACAAATAAAATGGCGTGGGGACCCCACCAATCCATACCGGACCCTTCAGGTTTGGTATGGAATATAAGGGGAACCCTACACAAAAAAAATAGGCGTGGGGTCCCCCACAATCCATACTGGACCCTTCAGGTCTGGTATGGATCTTGAGGGGACCCCTACACAAAAAAAAATCGAGTGGGGTCCCCCCAATCCATATCTGACACTTCAGGTCTGGCATGGAGTTTAAGGGGAACTCTACGCAAAAAAATGGTGTGGGGTCCCCCCAATCCATACTGGACCATTCAGGTCTGGTATGGATTTTAAGGGGAACCCTACACAAAAAAATGGCGTGGGGTCCCCCCCAATCCATACCGGACCCTGCCGGTCTTCCATATATTTTAAGGGGAACCCTACACAAAAGAAAATGGCGTGGGGTCCCCCCCAATCCATACCGGACCCTTCAGGTCTGATATGGATTTTGAGGCGAACCTTACGCAAAAAAGGCATGTGGTCCCCCCCCCAATCCATATCGGACCCTTCAGGTCTGGTAGGGATTTTAAAGGGAACCCTACACAAATAAAATGGCATGGGGACCCCACCAATCCATACTGGACACTTCAGGTCTGGTATGGATTTTATGGGGAACCTTAAACAAAAAAATGGCATGGGGTCCTCTCCATCCATACCGGACCCTTCAGGTCTGGTATGGATTTTAAGGGGAACCCTACACAAAAAAAATGGCGTGGGGTCCCCCAATCCATACCTGACCCATCAGGTCTGGTATGGATTTTAAGGGGTACCCTACACAAAAAATGGCGTGGGGTCCCCCAATCCATACCGGACACTGTAGGTCTGGTATGGATTTTACGGGGAACCCTATATAAAAAAAGGCGTGGGGTCCCCCCTAATCCATATCTGACACTTAAGGTTTGGTATGAAGTTTAAGGGGATCTCTACACAAGAAAAATGGCGTGGGGTCCCCCCAATCCATACCGGAACCTTCAGGTCTGATATGGATTTTAAGGGGAACCCTACACAACAAAAATGGCGTGGGGTTCCCCACAAATCCGTATCGGACCCTTCAGGTCTGGTATGGGTTGTAAAGGGAACCCTACACACAAAAAAATGGCATGGGGTCCCCATCAATCCATACTGGACCTTTCAGGTGTGGTATGGATTTTGAGGGGAACTCTACTCAAATAAATGGTGTGGGGTCCCCCCATCCATACTGGACCCTTCAGGTCTGGTATGGATTTTAAGGGCAACCCTACACAAACAAAATGGCGTGGGGTACACCCCAATCCATAATGGACCCTTTAAGTCTGGTATGGTTTTAAAGGGAACCCTACACAAATAAAATGGCGTGGGGACACCACCAATCCATACTGGACCCTTAAGGTCTGGTATGGATTTTAAGGGGAACTCTACACAAAAAATTGGCATGGGGTCCCCCCCAATCCATACTGGACCCTGTAGGTCTGGTATGGATTTTAAGGGGAACCCTGCACAAAAACAATGAGTGGGGCACCTCTCAATCCATACCTGACCCTTCAGGTCTGGTATGGATTTTAAGGGGATCCCGACACAAAAAAGCTTGCGTTGGGTCCCCCCCAATCCATACGAGAACCTTCAGGTCTGATATGTATTTGAGGGGAACCCTTCACAAAAAAATTGCATAAGGTCCCTCCCAATCCATACCAGACCCGTCAGGTCTGGTTTGGATTTTGAGGGGTACCCTACACAAAACAAAAATGGTGTGGGGTCCCCCCAATCCATACCTGACTCTTCAGGTCTGGTATGGATTTTAAGGGGAACCCTACACAAAAGAAAATGGCGTGGGGTCCCCCCCAATCCATACCGGACCCTTCAGGTCTGATATGGATTTTAAAGGTAACCCTAAACAAAAAAAATGGCGTGTGGTCCCCCCAATCCATACCGGACCCTTCAGGTCTGGCATGGATTTTAAAGGGAACCCTACACAAATAAAATGGCATGGGGACCCCACCAATCCATACCAGACCCTTCCGGTTTGGTATGGATTTTATGGGGAACCCTACACAAAAGAAATGGCGTGGGTCCCCAAATTCATACCGGACCCTTCAGGTCTGGTATGGATTTTATAGGGAACCCTGCACAAAAAAATGGCATGGGTTCCCCCCCAATCCATACCAGACCCTTCAGGTCTGGTATGGATTTTAAAGGGAACCCTACACAAATAAAATGGCGTGGTGTCCCCCCAATCCATACTGGACCATTCAGGTCTGATATTGATTTTAAGGGGAACCCTACACAACAAAAATGGCGTAGGGTTCCCCACAAATCCGTATCTGACCCTTCAGGTCTGGTATGGGTTGTAAGGGGAACCCTACACACAAAAAAATGGCATGGGGTCCCCATCAATCCATACTGGACCCTTCAGTTGTGGTATGGATTTTGAGGGGAACCCTACTCAAAAAAAATGGCGCGGGGTCCCCCCCATCCATACTGGACCCTTCAGGTCTGGTATGGATTTTAAGGGGAACCCTACACAAATAAAATGTGTGGGGTACACCCCAATCCATATTGAACCCTTTAGGTCTTGTATGGTTTTAAAGGGAACCCTACACAGATAAAATGGCGTGGGGACCCCACCAATCCATACTGGACCCTTCAGGTCTGGTATGGATTTTAAGGGGATCCCTACACAAAAAAGCTGGCGTTGGGTCCCCCCAATCCATACCAGACCCTTCAGGTCTGATTTGGATTTGAGGGGAACCCTACACAAAAAAATTGCATAAGGTCCCCCCCAATCCATACCGGACCCATCAGGTCTGGTTTGCATTTTGAGGGGAACCTCACACAAAACAAAAATGGCGTGGGGTCCCCCAATCCATACCTGATTCTTCAGGTCTGGTATTAATTTTAAGGGGAACCCTACACAAAAAAAATGGCGTGTGGTCCCCCCAATCCATACCAGACCCTTCAGGTCTGGCATGGATTTTAAAGGGAACCCTCACAAATAAAATGGCGTGGGGACCCCACCAATCCATACAGGACCCTTCACGTCTGGTATGGATTTTAAGGGGAACCCTACACAAAAAAATGGCGTGGTGTCCCCCCAATCCACACTGGACCATTCAGGTCTGGTATGGATTTTAACGGGAACGCTACACAAAAAAATGGCGTGGGGTCCCCCCAATCCATACCGGACCATTCAGGTCTGGTATGGAGCTTAAGGGGAAATCCACACAAAAAAATGGCGTGGGGTCCCCCCCAATCCATATCGAACCTTCAGGTCTGATATGGATTTTAAAGGGAACCCTACTCAAATAAATGGATATGGGGTCCCCCCAATCCATACCGGACCCCATTGGTCTGGTATGGATTTTAAGGGGAACCCTACACAAAAAAAATGGCGTGGGGTCCCCACCAATCCATACCGGACCCTTCAGGTCTGGTATGGATTTTAAGGGGAACCCTACACAAAAAAATGGAGTGGGGCCCCCCAATCCATACCGGACCCTGCAGGTCTGGCATATATTTTAAGGGGAACCCTATACAAAAAAATGGTGTGGGGTCCCCCCAATCCATAATCGACCCTTCAGGTCTGGTATGGATTTTAAAGGGAACCCTACACAAATAAAATGGCGTGGGGACCCTCCAATCAATACCTGACCCTTCAGGTCTGGTATGGATTTTAAGGGGAACCCTACACAAAAGAAAATGGCGTGGGGTCCCCCCCAATCCATACCGGACCCTTCAGGTCTGATATGGATTTTGAGGCGAACCCTATGCAAAAAAAAGGCATGTGGTCCCCCCCAATCCATATCGGACCCTTCAGGTCTGGTATGGATTTTAAAGGGAACCTTACACAAATAAAATGGCATGGGGACCCCACCAATCCATACTGGACACTTCAGGTCTGGTATGTATTTTATGGGGAACCCTACACAAAAACAATGGCGTGGGGTCCCCCTAATCCATCCTGAACCCTTCAGTTCTGATATGGATTTTAAAGGGAACCCTACACAAATAAAATGGTGTGGGGACCCTTCAGGTCTGGTATGGATTTTGAGGGGACTTCTACACAAAAAAATTGAGTGCCCCCCCAATCCATATCTGACCCTTCAGGCCTGGTATGGAGTTTAAGGGGAACTCTACACAAAAAAATGTTGTGGGGTCTCCCCCTATCCATACCGGAACCTTCAGGTCTGATATGGATTTTTTTTCCTTGTCAAAAGGTTTTTATTGAGAATACAATAGAAAACAGATAAACAATGCATGGCGGTGCATACAGTAAGGTCGCCATCAGGCTGCAATAAGGCATAAACTTTAACATTGCAAACTTGAAGAGAGAGAACGCTTGTATAGGCATGCACATATATTGAGAAAAAAACTCCTCGTCTGGGATCAATTTAAGAGATAGTAGAGCTAATGAGTAGGGCTTAAGTGTCCTGGCGGTAGTCGCTAGACGAGCCTGCCTCACCCACTAGAGGGTGGAAAGGGAGGATAGAACCCTCCGTGTGGTGTAATACATGGCCGTCAGTCTGCACCTGCTTGCCACCCCAAATGGGAACAAACTGTGGCCAAGTGGTGATGCAGAGTGAGTGGAGAGAGGGCGTAGTAAACATTGACAGAGCGGCTAGTGGAGGTGAACAACCTTATATCGGCATGCCTTCAATGATCCAATGTGCAACTTCAATGAAAAAGCGTCAATAAACCTGAGCAACATATCATGAAGAGTATAAATAACTATACACCGTGTTGGTAAACCAGTAGAGAAGGAATAGATAGAGGAGGGTGGAGGTAGGTTTGGAGGGAGATGGGGGGAGGGGATAGAAGAAGAAAAGTGGAGAGAGAGTAAGAGGAAGATCACTTACCGAGGGAGGCGGAACGGCACGCGCACACCGACAGTCCGGGAAGCCAAGGCGCAGGTGGTAGTATGACAGAAGGAGGCTAGCACAAAAAAACAGTCACTCAACATGGTAGCAGGAGGGAATCATCAAAATGGGGGGGAGAAAGTGTGTGATCCATGGTTTCCATATCCTCTCAAACTTCCTCACCCTGTTGCTCTCGATAGCTTCCATTTTAGCGTGGATTCGGGCTCTGCCTACCCTGCCTTTAACCTCAGACACCAGTAGGTAGGGAGATTTCCAGGCTTTTGTGATCGTTTGTTTAGCAGCCGTAGTTAACTGCTGGAGTAATTTGAATTGAGTGTGTGTCAGACCCTCTGGTTTAAGATTTAACAAGGCTGTGGTTGGTAACGCTTCTATAGTGATGCCAAGGGCCATCGAGGCGAGCTCCAGTACTTGTTTCCAGAATATTTGCACCGTCGGGCAAGTCCACCAGATGTGGAAATGGGTACCCTGGTCTGTGCAGCCTCTAAAGCAGAGGCCCGTATATGTAGGAATGAATTTGGCTATTCTGGCAGGTACTAAGTACCATCTCATTAAAACTTTATAATTGGTTTCCTTTGCTAACACGTTCACAGACGATGAATGCGTGTTCACCCAGATGTTGGCCCAGTCTTCCTGAGTTAAGGGGCTGCCCAAATCGTAATCCCATTTCGTGACGTATCGGTGGGGGGGGTTTGGGGTGTCTGAAGTAGGGACCGGTAAAGGGTGGAAATGACCCCTTTGGCGTGAGGGCAAGATTTACAGACTCCTTCATAGTATGTGAAGTTATCTAAGGGGGGAGTAGCTCGGACAAGGGGAGAGAAGAAATGTTTGATTTGTAAATATCGAAATATCTCGTTTGAAGGGAGGTTGTGGGTTTCACTTAAGGCTGGATAAGATAAGAAGGTTGAGTGGGACACGAATGAATGAAATCTGAGTAGATTTGCTTGCTCCCAATTATGGAATCTAGTGGGTGACTCCCAAGCTGGCGGGAAGGCTGGATTTCTCAAGAATGACAGAAGGGGGTTGTGCGCTGATTGTAGCTTGTGCGAGATTTTAAATTTATCCCAGATAGCGAGAGAGTGACGAGTGGTAGGGTTAGTGACTAAGTGTCGGTGCTCTGAATTAAGCCATAGTAGGTTGGCAGTGGACAGGGGGTCCAGGTCGACAGATTCTATAGCTACCCATAATGGGGCTTCTTTGGTTGCATGGTACTTGACTAGTTGAGAAAGTTGCGCTGCATAATAGTATGTCTGAAATTTAGGTACGCCCAGTCCCCCGTCAGCGTGATGTGAGAACAAGTGTACTTTTGGTTATTCGAGGTCTCTTCTTTTGCCAGATGTACGACATTACTCTACTCTGGAGGAGACGAAAGAAGTAGGCAGGGACTTGTGACGGTAGGGTCCTAAATAAGTAGAGGAGTTTCGGGAGAATCACCATTTTAGTTACTGCGATTCTACCCATCCAAGATATTGGGAGGGGGACCACCTCTGCATTAACTTTGTGATGGTTTTAAGCAACGGGAGGTAGTTGGCTGTTTATGCAAATCGGAAATAGTAGAGAAGGCCTCTAGGGTGGATAATAGATTGGGCGCAGAGGTGAGTGGTGAGGTCAAGAACACGAGAATGTCATCTGCAAATAAGCAGATCTTGTGTTGGTGACCTCCCAATTCAATCCCTTTGATGTCAGGGTGTGCACGTATTAGCTGAGCCAGAGGCTCTATCGATAGAGCAAATAGGAGCGGGGAAAGGGGGCAGCCTTGCCTGGTCCCATTCTGAATTCTAAACTGAGCCGAGCGGAATCCTGCATATTTCACATATGCCCGGGGGTCCTGATAGAGGGCATTAATCCATGACATGAAATGCGTTCCAAAGCCCCATCGGCTGAGAATAAAATTCATATACGACCAGGAGACTGTGTCAAAAGCTTTCCTTATATCTAAGAATAGGAAAACTATGGGGATGCCCCGTGTTTTGGCCGTGTGGGACAGCAGCAGGGCTCGTCGGATGTTATCGGGCGTTTGTCTAGCTGGAATGAAGCCTGTTTGATCCCTGTGTACCAGCTCTCCTATTATGGGGTTGAGTCGCAAGGCCAGAATCTTGGCTAGCAGCTTTATATCGTTATTAAGAAGGGAGATAGGTCGATAGCTAGCCCAAGAGGTATGGTCTGCGTTGGGCTTTGGAATCATGCTAATTGAGGCTGTGAGGGATTCAGGACGGAAGGTGTTCTTTTGTAGAAGGGAGTTGAAGGCCACGGTCATTTGCGGGGCTAAGAGGTGCGCAAAAGTTTTGTAGTACGTGGACGAGAGGCCATCTGGGCCTGGTCTCTTGTTGGGTTTTAGGGATTTAATAGCCTGAAGGATTTCCGGGATCGTAATGGGGCCTTCCAAGTGTTCTTTTTGTGTCGAGGAGAGTGTTGGGAGGGATATCCCAGAGAATAACTGATTCGCCTTGTCTGCGTTAAATTTGTGTGGGGAGTTATATAGGGATTCCAACTTAGTGCATAAAATGCCGAGCACTTTGATTGGGTTACTGGTGTACGCTTCACGGGAAGTGCGTAGCCGTATCGAGGAGGGGCCTGAGTTGATGGATCTAAGTATGCGTGCCAGGGGGGTATCAGGTTTGTTGGATTTGATATATGTGTGGTGTTGATGCCTACGTATGGTTTTGTCTGCCGAGTCTGTGAGAAAGAGGTCCAGCTCTAGGCGGGCTTTGTTCAGGTTGGTTTTAGCGGAAGGTGATGGGCAGCTTTGAAAGGCCTCATAGCATTGAACAAAGTTGGCTTCCAACTTGGTGAACCGGACTCTCCGGTCCCTTTTGACTCTAGACATCTGTTGTATAAGTTTACCTCGAATATAAGGTTTATGCGCCTCCCATAGGGTGAGCACGGAGATGTCAGGTGTGGAGTTGGTGGCAAAATATTCCCTGAGGGCTATTTCTACATCCTGTTGGTATGAAGGGTGGGCTAGGATTGAATCATTCACATACCATGTCGTGTCTTGTGCCCTGGGAACTAAGGATGAGATAGTGGTGCAAATAGCAGAGTGGTCCGTCCACGGGAAGGGCATGATATTTGAGGATAAAACTGCTGGGAGCATACTGGAAGAGACGAAGATATGGTCAATGCGCGAGAAAGTGGCGTGAGGGTGGGAGTAAAATGTGTATTGTTTGCTAGAGGGGTTGAGTTCTCTCCAGGTGTCCGCTAGGTGGAAGTTAGTCAGTGTCTGCTGAAAGGTGAGTTTCGTGGGATTGCGTTGGGGGGATGAGGGGGATTTGTCCATTATAGGAGATATAACTTGATTCGAGTCCCCACAGATAAGGACTGTGCCAAATTGATGACGTTTGACTCTGTCAAATAGGTGATTAAGGAAGGGGGTAGGATTCCGATTTGGGGCATAATATGAGACCAGCGTGACTTGTATATCTCTTAGGTGTCCAGTGAGAATCAGGTATCTACCGTCTGGGTCTCCTATTTGGGGTCCGAGGCTATGGGGGACAGATTTATGAAAGGCTATTAGGGTCCCACGTTGCTTCGTGGGAGCTGAGGCTAAGAAGAACTGCGGATAAGAGGCGTGAAGAAATTTGGGAGAATGTTTTGGTGTGAAATGAGTTTCTTGCAGGCAAAGGATATGCATTTTCTTTGCCGCTAAGGATCTTAAGGCTTTGGTGCGTTTTTGGGGTGTATTGAAACCCTGAACATTTAGGGTGCATATATTTAAGGGGGCCATGGAGTGACTGGGTAATTATGCTTGACATACCTGCTGTTTCCAGAAGATCTGCGCGCCTCGCGCCACCGCCTCCCACCGGCAAGTGAGGAGAAAAAAGAAGGTCCTGAAGAAGGAGAAGAAAAAGAAAAAAAGGCATGAGTGAGAATGGCACATATACAAATAAAAACTGCATAAGAAACAATAAACTGGTGCAAGGGGGGACTGTCAGGGGGAGTAGTAAACACCTCCCCTGAGGTCCCAGGTCTGTCCTGGATGTCCCGCATGATCTTGCGGGGGATCTAAGGCAGAAAAAAAAGGGGAGCAGAGATTCCACTCCGGTAGACACAAAAAAACCCCCTTCGAAGGGGGGACATTAGAGTATAAAAAATAACATGGTACAAGAGAGTCCCAAAAAAAAAAAGAGACAGCGGTCGCCTCGATTTCAATGGCCTTCAGGCATGGCGGGAGCCAGGCGATTGGTTGGAAATATGAAAAAGAGAAAAAATTAAAAGGAAAAAAAACCAGGTAAAGTGTTCCGTGATAATGCCAGGGTGTTCATTGGGGCCTGATCAGTCCATAGAGTCTTCATCAACGGTCGCAGGCTTGTCAGATCTGATACGTTTGTGGAGGCTCCTCTGTGAGGAATTGGAGTGGTGAGAGGAATGGGTGACCTATTGTGGGGATCATGAGGCCGAGCATCTGCGAGAGGTGCTTATAGGCTGGAGGGTGTCTAATAAGTTCAATTCTTGGAGGGTTGACTGTAGCTCAGAGGCAGAACGGCAGGTGTATTTGGTGTCTTTAAAGGTGAATCTCACGGAGAAGGGAAAACCCCAGAAGTAGCTGATTTTCTGTTGCTGGAGGTTGAGCAATAAGGGTTTCAAAGATTTGGGCTTGGCAATAGTGACTGGGGACAGATCTGGGAATAGCTGATAGGTGAAGCCTTGGAAGGAGAGAGATTCTTTAGCTCTTGCTGCAGCAAACAATTGCTCTTTAGTGCGGTAGTAGTGCAATTTAGCTATGATGTCTCTTGGGGGTCCGTTCTTTTTGCGCGGGGCTAGTGCCCTATGTATGCGATCAAACTCCAGTCTCTCTATAGGGATGGCAGGTTGGAGTTCCTGGAAGAGGGCTGTGATAGTGGAGTGCAGGTCTAGGATTCTATCTGGGACTCCTTGTATCCTAATGTTTGATCTCCTGTCCCTGTTCTCCATGTCTTCTATTTTTGCCTGCAGTGCAATGTTCTCCTCTTTCAGGTTTTCCAGCTCAGCCATTTTATTTTGCACATTGCATTCTATATCATCCACTCTTAGCTCCAGTTCAGCTGTTCTGTGTCCCAGGTCACGGATCTCTTTTGTGAGCTTCTCAGTGATAGTGTCTGAGGTATGTTGGAGGGCCTTATGAAGCATGGCTTCAAATCTGTTGAATATTTCCGATTGTCTCGCCGTGTGTGTGCTTCCACAGTCAGAGGCTGATTCGGATCCGCTGCTGCGAAGCGTCTGTGAAGGCAGCTGTGCCTGTGTTTGCTGCTTGAAGGCCTTTGGCATGCTCGGCTGGGAGAGGAGGGCCATCGCCATTTTGGGATTAGGCCGCTGCAAGACCTCGCGGATGTTCCGCGAACGGAACTTCTGTTTTGTGACCCCCTAGGACCATTCCAGGGGGTCCGCGGGTGTTCCTAAGTCGGACTAGGCAGGGGGTGAAGCGATGGGAGCTCTGTGTCTGCGGTGTCCCCCGGGTGTGTCACGGAGTGGAGCAGAGCTTCACACAGGCATGTCCGCTCGGTGCCGCTGCGCGCATGCGCCCCCTCCAGGTCTGATATGGATTTTAAAGGAAAACCTACACAAAAAAATGGCGTTGGGTCACCCCCAATCCGTACCTTATCCTTCAGGTCTGATATGGATTTTGAGGGGAACCCTACACAAAAAAATGGCATGGGGTCCCCCCCAATCCATACCGGACCCTTCAGGTCTGGTATGGATTTTGAGGGGAATCCTACACAAAAAAATGGCGTGGGGTCCCCCCAATCCATACCTGACCCTTCAGGTCTGGTATGGATTTTAAGGGGAACCCTACACAAAATAAAATGGCGTGGGGACCCCCAATCCATAACGGACCCCCAATCCATGGGGGACCACACCAATCCATACTGGACACTTCAGGTCTGGTATGGTTTTTATGGGGAACCGTACACAAAAAAAATGGCGTGGGGTCACCCCAATACATACTGGACCTTTCAGGTCTGGTATGGATTTAAAGGGGAACCCTACACAAAAAATGGCGTGGGGTCCCCCCCAATCCATACTGGACCCTTCAGGTCTAGTATGGATTTTAAAGGGAACTCTACACAAATAAAATGGCGTGGGGACCCACCAATCCATACTGGACCCTTCAGGTCTGGTATGGATTTTATGGCGAACACTACACAAAAAAAATGGCGTGGGTTCCATCCCAATCCATATCTGACCCTTCAGGTCTGGTATGGAGTTTAAGGGGAACGCTACACAAAAAATGGCGTTGGGTCCCCCCCAATCCGCACCGGACCCTTCAGGTCTGGTATGGATTTTAACGGGTACCCTACACAAAGGAAAATGGCGTGGGCCCCCCCCAATACATACCGGACCCTTCAGGTCTGGTATGGATTTTATAGGGAACCCTACACAAAAAAAATGGCGTGGGGTCCCCCAATCCATACTGGACCCTTCCCGTCTGGTATGGATTTTAAGGGGGACCCTGCACAAAAAAATGGCGTGGGGTCCCCCCAATCCATACAGGACCCTCCAGGTCTGGTATGGATTTTAAGGGGAACCCTACACAAAAAAATGGTGTGGCGTCCCCCCCAATCCATACTGGACCCTTCAGGTCTGGTATGGATTTTAAGGGGGACCCTGCACAAAAAAATGGCATGGGGTACCCCCCAATCCATACCTGACCCTTCAGGTCAGGTATGGATTTTAAGAGGAACCCTATACAAAAGAAAATGGCGTGGGGTCACCCCAATCCATACTGGACCCTTCAGGTCTGATATGGATTTTAAGGGGAACCCTACACTAAAAAATGGCGTGGGGTCCAAACCAATCCATTCGGGACCCTTCAGGTCTGGTATGGATTTTAAGGGGAACCCTACACAAAAGAAAATGGCGTGGCATCCCCCCAATCCATACAGGACACTTCAGGTCTGATATGGATTTTAAGGGGAACCCTACACACAAAAAATGGCATGGGGTCCCCCAAATCCATACCTGACTCTTCAGGTCTGGTATGGATTTTAAAGGGGAACCCAACACAAAAGAAAATGGCGTGGGGTCCCCCCCAATCCATACCGGACCCTTCAGATCTGATATGGATTTTGAGGGGAACCCTACACAAAAAAAGGCATGTGGATCCCCCAAATCCATATCGGACCCTTCAGGTCTGGAATGGATTTTAAAGGGAACCCTACACAAATAAAATGGCATGGGGACCACACCAATCCATACTGGACACTTCAAGTCTGGTATGGATTTTATGGGGAACTGTACACAAAAAAAATGGCGTGGGGTCCCCCCAATCCATACTGGACCCTTCAGGTCTGGTATGGATTTTAAGGGGAACCCTACACAAAAAAATGGTGTGGGGTCCCCCCAATCCATACTGGACCCTTCAGGTCTAGAATGGATTTTAAAGGGAACCCTACACAAATAAAATGGCGTGGGGACCCACCAATCCATAGTGGACCCTTCAGGTCTGGTATGGATTTTATGGCGAACACTAAACAAAAAAATGGCGTGGGGTCCCCACCAATCCATACCAGACCCTGCACGTCTGGTATGGATTTTAAGGAGAACCCTACACATAAAAAACGGAGTGGGGTCCCCATCAATCCATACCGGACCCTTCAGGTCTGGTATGGAGTTTAAGGGGAACTCTACACAAAAAAATGGTGTTGGGTCCCCCCCAATCCGCTCCGGAACCTTCAGGTCTGATATGGATTTTAAGGGGAACCCTACACAAAAAAAATGCTATGGGGTCCCCCCAATCCATACTGGACCGTTCAGGTCTGGTATGGATTTTGAGGGGAACCCTACACGAAAAAAATGGTGTGGGGTCCCCCCAATCCATATCTGACCCTTCAGGTCTGGTATGGATTTTAAGGGGAACCCTACACAAAAGAAAATGGCGTGGGGCCCCCTCAATCCATACCGTACCCTTCAGGTCTGATTTGGATTTTAAAGGGAACCCTACACAAAAGAAAATGGCATGGGGTCCCCCCCAATCCATACCGGACCCTTCAGGTCTGGAATGGATTTTAAAGGGAACCTTACACAAATAAAATGGCATGGGGACCACACCAATCCATACTGGACACTTCAGGTCTGGTATGTATTTTATGATGAACGTACACAAAAAAAATGGCGTGGAGTCTCCCCAATCCATACTGGACCCTTCAGTTTTGATATGAATTTTAAGGGGAACCCTTAAAAAAAAGTGGCGTGGGGTCTCCCCAATCCATACTGGACCCTTCAGGTCTAAAATGGATTTTAAGGGCAACCCTACACAAATAAAATGGCGTGGGGACCCCACCAATCCATACCGTACCCTTCAGGTCTGATTTGGATTTTAAAGGGAACCCTACACAAAAAAAAAGGTTGTGTGGTCCCCCCCAATACATACCGGACCCTTCAGGTCTGGTATGATTTTATAGGGAACCCTACACAAAAAAAATGGCGTGGGGTTTCCCCAATCCATACTGGACCCTTCCCGTCTGGTATGGATTTAAAGGAGATCAATACACAAAAAAATGGCGTGGGGACCCCCCAATCCATACAGAACCCTTCAGGTCTGGTATGGATTTTAAGGGGGACCCTGCACAAAAAAATGGCGTGGGGTCCCCCCAATCCATACCTAACTCTTCAGGTCTGGTATGGATTTTAAGGGGAATCCTACACAAAAAAATGGCGTGGGGTCCACCCATTCCATACCGCACCCTTCAGGTCTGGTATGGATTTTGAGGGTACCCCTACACGAAAAACATTGAGTGGAGTCCCCCCAATCCATATCTGACCCTTCAGGTCTGGTATGGAGTTGAAGGGGAACTCCACACAAAAAAAATGGCGTGGGGTCCCTCCCAATCCATACTGGAACCTTCAGGTCTGATATGGATTTTAAGGGGAACCCTACACAAAAAATGGCATTGGATCCCCCCTATCCTTACCGGACCCTTTAGGTCTGAAATGGATTTTAAGGGAACCCTACACAAAAAAATGGCGTGGGGACCCCCCCAATCCGTACCGGCCCCCCCAGGTCTGTTATGAATTTTGAGGGTAGCCCTACACAAAAAAATGGCATGGGGTCCCAACCAATCCATTCGGGACCCTTCAGGTCTGGTATGGGTTGTAAGGGGAACCCTACAAAAAAAATGGCGTGGGGTCCCCCCCAATCGATATCTGGCCCTTCAGGTCTGGTATGGATTTTAAGGGGAACCCTACACAAAAGAAAATGGCGTGGCTTCCCCCCCAATCCATGCAAGACCCTTCAGGTCTGATATGGATTTTAAGGGGAGCCCTACACAAAAAAATGGTGTGTGGTCACCCCCAATCCATAACCGGACCCTTCAGGTCTGGTATGGATTTTAAAAGGAACCCTACACAAATAAAATGGCATGGGGACCCTACCATTCCATACCGGACCCTTCAGGTCTTGTATGGATTTTATGGGGAACCCTACACAAAAAAGATGGCGGGGGTCCCCCCAATCCATACTGGATCCTTCAGGTCTGGTATGGATTTTAAGGGGAACCCTACAGAAAAAAATGGCGTGGGGTCCCCTCCAATCCATTCCGGAGACTTCATGTCTGGTATAGATTTTGAGGGGTACTCTACACAAAAAAAATGGCGTGGGGTCCCCCCCAATCCATGCTGGAACATTCAGGTCTGATATGGATTTTAAGGGGAACCCTACACAAAAAAAGGCATTGGGTCCCCTCCAATCCTTACCGGACTCTTCAGGTCTGATATGGATTTTGAGGGGAGCCCTACACAAAAAAAATGGCCTGGGGTCCCCCCCAATCCATTCCGGACCCTTCAGGTCTGGTATGGGTTATAAGGGGAACCCTACACTAAAAATGGCGTGGGGTCCCCCCAATCTATATCTGACCGTTCAGGTCTGGTATGGATTTTAAGGGGAACCCTACACAAAAAAATGGCATTGGGTCCCCCCCAATCCATACCGGACCCTTCAGGTCTGATATGGATTTTAAGGAGAACCCTACACAAAAAATAATGGCGTGGGGTCCCCTCCAATCTATACCGGACCCTTCATTTTTGGTATGGATTATAAGGGGAATCCTACACAAAAAAAATAGGAGTGGGGTCCCCCACCAATCCATACTGAACCCTTCAGGTCTGGCATGGATTTTGAGGAGACCCCTACACAAAAAAAATATTGAGTGGGGTCCCCCCCAATCCATATCTGACACTTCAGGTCTGGTATGGAGTTTAAGGGGAACTCTACACCAAGAAAATGGCGTAGGGTCCCCCCCAATCCATACCGGAACCTTCAGGTCTGATATGGATTTTAAGGTGAACCCTACACAAAAAAAAAGGCGTTGGGTCCCCCCCAATCCATACCGGACCCTTCAGGTCTGATATGGATATTAAGGGGAACCCTACACAAAAAAAATGGTGTAGGGTCCCCCCAAACTGTACCATACCATTCAGGTCTGGTATGGGTTGTAAGGGGAACCTTACACAAAAGAAATGGTGTGGGGTCCCCACCAATCCATACTGGACCCTTCATGTCTGGTATGGATTTTAAGGGGAAACCTATACACAAAAAAATGGCATGGGGTCCCCCAGTCCATACCTGACCCTTCAGGTCTGGTATGGATTTTAAGGGGAACCCTACACAAAAGAAAATGGCATGGGGTCCCCCCAAATCCATACCTGACCCTTCAGGTCTGATATGGATTTTAAGGGGAACCCTACACAAAAAAAAGGCTTGTGTTCCCCTCCAGTCCATATCAGACCCTTCAGGTCTGGAATGGATTTTAAAGGGAACCCTACACAAATAAAATGGCATGGGGACCCCACCAATCCATACTAGACACTTCAGGTCTGGTATGGATTTTATGGCGAACACTACACAAAAAAAATGGCGTGGGGACCCCCCAATCCATACCGGACCCTGCAGGTCTGGTATGGATTTTAAGGGGAACCCTACACATAAAAATGGCGTGGGGCCCCACCAATCCATACCGGACCCTTCAGGTTTGGTATGGATTTTGAGTTGACCCCTACACAACAAAATATCGAGCGGGTTCCCCCCCAATCCATATCTGACACTTCAGGTCTGGTATGGAGTTTAAGGGGAACCCTACACAAAAAAAAGGCATGGGGTCCCCCCAATCCATACTGGACCCTTGAGGTCTGGTATGGATTTTAAAGGGAACCCTACACAAATAAAATGGCGTGGGGACCCCACCAATCCATACTGGACCATTCAGGTCTGGTATGGATTTTATGGCGAACACTACACAAAAAAAATGTCGTGGGGTGCCTCCCAATCCATACCGGACCCTGCAGGTCTGGTATGGATTTTAAGGGGAACCCTACACATAAAAAATGGCGTAGGGTCCCCACCAATCCATACCGGACCCTTCAGGTCTGATATGGATTTTAAGGTGAACCCTACACAAAAAAAAGGCGTTGGGTCCCCCCCAATCCATACCGGACCCTTCAGGTCTGATATGGATATTAAGGGGAACCCTACACAAAAAAAATAGCGTAGAGTCCCCCCAAACTGTACCATACCATTCAGGTCTGGTATGGGTTGTAAGGGGAACCTTACACAAAAGAAATGGTGTGGGGTCCCCACCAATCCATACTGGACCCTTCATGTCTGGTATGGATTTTAAGGGGAAACCTATACACAAAAAAATGGCATGGGGTCCCCCAATCCATACCTGCCCCTTCAGGTCTGGTATGGATTTTAAGGGGAACCCTACACAAAAGAAAATGGTGTGGGATCCCCCCAAATCCATAGCTGACCCTTCAGGTCTGATATGGATTTTGAGGGGAACCCTACACAAAAAAAAGGCTTGTGTTCCCCTCCAGTCCATATCGGACCCTTCAGGTCTGGAATGGATTTTAAAGGGAACCCTACACAAATAAAATGGCATGGGGACCCCACCAATCCATACTAGACACTTCAGGTCTGGTATGGATTTTATAGGGAACCCTACACAAAAAAAATGGCGTGGGGACCCCCCAATCCATACCGGACCCTGCAGGTCTGGTATGGATTTTAAGGGGAACCCTACACATAAAAAATGGCGTAGGGTCCCCACCAATCCATACCGGACCCTTCAGGTCTGATATGGATTTTAAGGTGAACCCTACACAAAAAAAGGCGTTGGGTCCCCCCCAATCCATACCGGACCCTTCAGGTCTGATATGGATATTAAGGGGAACCCTACACAAAAAAAATAGCGTAGAGTCCCCCCAAACTGTACCATACCATTCAGGTCTGGTATGGGTTGTAAGGGGAACCTTACACAAAAGAAATGGTGTGGGGTCCCCACCAATCCATACTGGACCCTTCATGTCTGGTATGGATTTTAAGGGGAAACCTATACACAAAAAAATGGCATGGGGTCCCCCAATCCATACCTGACCCTTCAGGTCTGGTATGGATTTTAAGGGGAACCCTACACAAAAGAAAATGGTGTGGGGTCCCCCCAAATCCATAGCTGACCCTTCAGGTCTGATATGGATTTTGAGGGGAACCCTACACAAAAAATAGGCTTGTGTTCCCCTCCAGTCCATATCGGACCCTTCAGGTCTGGAATGGATTTTAAAGGGAACCCTACACAAATAAAATAGCATGGGGACCCCACCAATCCATACTAGACACTTCAGGTCTGGTATGGATTTTATGGCGAACACTACACAAAAAAAATGGCGTGGGGACCCCCCAATCCATACCGGACCCTGCAGGTCTGGTATGGATTTTATGGGGAACCCTACACATAAAAAATGGCGTGGGACCCCACCAATCCATACCGGACCCTTCAGGTTTGGTATGGATTTTGAGTTGACCCCTACACAAAAAAATATCGAGCGGGGTCCCCCCCAATCCATATCTGACACTTCAGGTCTGGTATGGAGTTTAAGGGGAAACCTACACAAAAAAAAGGCATGGGGTCCCCCCAATCCATACTGGACCCTTGAGGTCTGGTATGGATTTTAAAGGGAACCCTACACAAATAAAATGGTGTGGGGACCCCACCAATCCATACTGGACCATTCAGGTCTGGTATGGATTTTATGGCGAACACTACACAAAAAAAATGTCGTGGGGTGCCCCCCAATCCATACCGGACCCTGCAGGTCTGGTATGGATTTTAAGGGGAACCCTACACATAAAAAATGGCGTAGGGTCCCCACCAATCCATACCGGACCCTTCAGGTCTGATATGGATTTTAAGGTGAACCCTACACAAAAAAAAAGGCGTTGGGTCCCCCCCAATCCATACCGGACCCTTCAGGTCTGATATGGATATTAAGGGGAACCCTACACAAAAAAAATAGCGTAGAGTCCCCCCAAACTGTACCATACCATTCAGGTCTGGTATGGGTTGTAAGGGGAACCTTACACAAAAGAAATGGTGTGGGGTCCCCACCAATCCATACTGGACCCTTCATGTCTGGTATGGATTTTAAGGGGAAACCTATACACAAAAAAATGGCATGGGGTCCCCCAATCCATACCTGACCCTTCAGGTCTGGTATGGATTTTAAGGGGAACCCTACACAAAAGAAAATGGTGTGGGATCCCCCCAAATCCATAGCTGACCCTTCAGTTCTGATATGGATTTTGAGGGGAACCCTACACAAAAAAAAGGCTTGTGTTCCCCTCCAGTCCATATCGGACCCTTCAGGTCTGGAATGGATTTTAAAGGGAACCCTACACAAATAAAATGGCATGGGGACCCTACCAATCCATACTAGACACTTCAGGTCTGGTATGGATTTTATGGCGAACACTACACAAAAAAAATGGCGTGGGGACCCCCCAATCCATACCGGACCCTGCAGGTCTGGTATGGATTTTATGGGGAACCCTACACATAAAAAATGGCGTGGGGCCCCACCAATCCATACCGGACCCTTCAGGTTTGGTATGGATTTTGAGTTGACCCCTACACAAAAAAATATCGAGCGGGGTCCCCCCCCAATCCATATCTGACACTTCAGGTCTGGTATGGAGTTTAAGGGGAAACCTACACAAAAAAAGGCATGGGGTCCCCCCAATCCATACTGGACCCTTGAGGTCTGGTATGGATTTTAAAGGGAACCCTACACAAATAAAATGGCGTGGGGACCCCACCAATCCATACTGGACCATTCAGGTCTGGTATGGATTTTATGGCGAACACTACACAAAAAAAATGTTGTGGGGTGCCCCCCAATCCATACCGGATCCTGCAGGTCTGGTATGGATTTTAAGGGGAACCCTACACATAAAAAATGGCGTAGGGTCCCCACCAATCCATACCGGACCCTTCAGGTCTGGTATGGATTTTAATCAGAACCCTAAACAAAAAAAAAAATGGCGTGGGGTCCATCCCAATCCATATCTGAACCTTCAGGTCTTGTATGGAGTTTAAGGGGAACTCTACACAAAAAATGGCGTTGGGTCCCCCCCAATCTGTATGGGACCCTTCAGTTCTGATATCAATTTTAAGGGGAACCCTACACAAAAAAATGGCATGGGGTCCCTTCAAGTCTGGACCCTTCAAGTCTGGTATGGATTTTGAGGGGAACCCTACACGAAAAAAATAGTGTGGTGTCCCCCAATCCATACCTGACCCTTCAGGTCTGGTATGGATTTTAAGGGGAACCCTACACAAAAGAAAATGGTGTGGGGCCCCCAATCCATACCGGACCTTTCAGGTCTGATTTGGATTTTAAAGGGAACCCTACACACAAAAAAAGGTTGTGTGGTCCCCCCCCCAATACATACCGAACCCTTCAGGTCTGGTATGGATTTTATAGGGAACCCTACACAAAAAAATGGCGTGGGGTCCCGCTATCCATACTGGACCCTTCCCGTCTGATATGGATTTTAAGGGGAATCCTACACAAAAAAATGGCTTGGGGTCCCCCCAATCCATACCTAACTCTTCAGGTCTGGTATGGATTTTAAGGGAATCCTACACAAAAAATGGCGTGGGGTCCCCCCCATTCCATATCGCACCCTTCAGGTCTGGTATGGATTTTGAGGGGACCCTACACAAAAAAATTGAATGTAGTCCCCCCAATCCATATCTGACCCTTCAGGTCTGGTATGGAGTTGAAGGGGAACTCCACACAAAAAAAATGGCGTGGGTCCCCCCCCCAATCCATACAGGAACCTTCAGGTCTGATTTGGATTTTAAGGAGAGCCCTACACAAAAAATAATGGCGTGGGGTCCCCTCCAATCCATACCGGACCCTTCAGGTTTGGTATGGATTATAAGGGGAACCCTACAGAAAAAAAATAGGCGTGGGGTCCCCCACCAATCCATACTGGACCCTTCAGGTCTGGCAAGGATTTTGAAGGGACCCCTACAGAAAAAAATATCGAGCGGGGTCCCCCCAATCGATATCTGACACTTCAGGTCTGGTATGGAGTTTAAGGGGAACCCTACACAAAAGAAA
This sequence comes from Glandirana rugosa, assembly GCA_018402905.1. Taxonomy (NCBI): domain Eukaryota; kingdom Metazoa; phylum Chordata; class Amphibia; order Anura; family Ranidae; genus Glandirana; species Glandirana rugosa. Next base: position 183,855 of record BLSH010005632.1, on the reverse strand, counting down.
ATGGCGTGGCGTCCCCCCAATCCATGCAGGACCCTTCAGGTCTGATATGGATATTAAGGGGAACCCTACACAAAAAAAGGCGTAGGGTCCCCCTCAATCCATACCGGAACCTTCAGGTCTGATATGGATTTTAAGGGGAACCCTACACAAAAAAAAGGCATTGGGTCCCCCCCAATCCATACCGGACCCTTCAGGTCTGATATGGATATTAAGGGAAACCCTACACAAAAAAATTGGCGTGGGGTCCCCCCAAACTGTACCATACCATTCAGGTCTGGTATGGGTTGTAAGGGGAACCTTACACAAAAGAAATGGCGTGGGGTCCCCACCAATCCATACTGGACCCTTCAGGTCTGGTATGGATTTTAAGGGAAACCCTACACAAAAGAAAATGGCGTGGGGTCCCCCCCCAATCCATACCGGACCCTTCAGATCTGATATGGATTTTAAGGGGAACCCTACACACAAAAAAAATGGCGTGGGTCCCCCCCAATCCATACCGGACCCTTCAGGTCTGATATGGATTTTAAGGGGAACCCTACACAAAAAATAATGGCGTGGGGTCCCCTCCAATCTGTACCAGACCCTTGAGGTCTGGTTTGGGTTGTAAGTGGAACGCTACACAAATAAAAATGGCGTTGTGTCCCCACCAATCCATACCGGACCCTTCAGGTCTGGTACGGATTTTAAGGGGAACCCTACACAAAAGGAAATGGTGTGGCGTCCCCCCCAATCCATGCAGGACCCTTCAAGTCGTATATGGATTTTAAGGGGAACCCTACACAAAAAAAATGGCGTCTGGTCCCCCCCAATCCATACCGGACCCTTCAGGTCTGGTATGGATATTAAAGGGAACCCTACACAAATAAAATGGCGTGGGGACCCCCAATCCATACTGGACCCTTCAGGTCTATGGATTTTAAGGGGAACCCTACACAAAAAAATGGCGTGGGGTCCCCCCCAATCCATACCAAAACCTTCAGATCTGGTATGGATTTTAAGGGGAACCCTACCAAAAAAAATGGCGTGTGGTCCCCCCCAATCCATACCTGACCCTTCAGGTCTGGTATGGATTTTAAAGGGAACCCTACACAAATAAAATGGTGTGGGGACCCCACCAATCCATACTGGACCCTGCAGGTCTGGTATAGATTTTATGGGGAACCCTACGCAAAAAAAATGGCGTGGGGTCCCCCTAATCCATACTGGACCCTTCAGGTCTGGTATGGATTTTAAGGGGTACCCTGCACAAAAAAATGGTTTGAGGTCCCCCCAATCCATACCGGACCCTTCAAGTCTGGTATGGACTTTAAGGAGAACCCTACACAAGAAAATGGCGTGGGTCCCCCCAATCCATACCGGACCCTTCAGGTCTGATATGGATTTTAAGGGGAACCCTACACAAAAATAATGGCATGTGGTCCCCCCAATCCGTACCGGACCCTTCAGGTCTGGTATGGATTTTAAAGGGAACCTTAGAGAAATAAAATGGTGGGGGGGACCCCACTAATCCATACCGGACCCTTCAGGTCTGGTAAGGATTTTAAGGGGAACCCTACACAAAAAATTGGCATGGGGTACCCCCAATCCCTACCAGACACTTCAGGTCTGGTATGTATTTTGAGGGGACCCCTACACAAAAGAAAATTGAGTGGGGTCCCCCTCAATCCATATCTGACACTTCAGGTCTGGTGTGGAGTTTAAGGGGAATTCTACACACAAAAAATGGCGTGGGGTCCCCCCCAATCCATACCAGAACATTCAGGTCTGGTATGGATTTTAAGGGGTACCCTGCACAAAAAAATGGCGTGGGGTCCCCCCAATCCATATCAGACCCTTCAGGTCTGGTATGGATTTTAAAGAGAACTATACACAAGAAAATGGTGTGGGTCCCCCCAATCCATACCGGACCCTTCAGGTCTGATATGGATTTTAAGGGGAACACTACACAAAAAAAATGGCGTGTGGTTCCCCCCCAATCTGTACCAGACCCTTTAAGGTCTGGTATGGATTTTAAAGGGAGCCTTACAGAAATAAAATGGTGGGGGACCACACTAATCCATACTGGACCCTTCAGGTCTTGCATGTTTTTTATGGGGAACTCTACACAAAAAAAATGGCGTGGGTCCCCCCCAATCCATCCCGGACCCTTCAGGTCTTTTATGGATTTTATGGGGAACCCTACAAAAAAAAGACAGAGTGGGGTCCCCCCAATTCATACTGGACCCTTCAGGTCTGGTATGGATTTTAAGGGGAACCCTACAAAAAAAATGGCGTGGGGTCCCCCCCCAATCCATCCCGGACCATTCAGTTCTGGTATGGATTTTAAGGGGAACCCTACACAAAAAAAATGGCCTGGGGTCCCCCCAATCCATCCCGGACCCTTCAGGTCTTTTATGGATTTTAAGGGGAACCCTACAAAAAAAAAGACAGAGTGGGGTCCCCCCAATTCATACTGGACCCTTCAGGTCTGGTATGGATTTTAAGGGGAACCCTACAAAAAAAATGGCGTGGGGTCCCCCCCAATCCATCCCGGACCATTCAGTTCTGGTATGGATTTTAAGGGGAACCCTACACAAAAAAAATGGCCTGGGGTCCCCCCAATCCATCCCGGACCCTTCAGGTCTGGTATGGATTTTAAGGGGAACCCTACACAAAAAAAATTGGCATGGGGTCCCCCCAATCCATACCGGACACTTCAGGTCTGGTATGGATTTTGAGGGGACCCCTACACAAAAAAAATTGAGTGGGGTCCCCCTCAATCGATATCTGACCCTTCAGGTCTGGTATGGAGTTTAAGGGGAACTATACACCAAAAAAATGGCGTGGGAGGCGATCTACTACACATTTTGCGGCATTGTAAATCTATAGCTTGTTTCTGGAACTCTATCTTCCAAATCATATCCTCAATAACAGGAATCATTACACGTCCATCCCCTGAACTGGCTCTACTTAGCATCCACATTGGCAATTTTCCAATGGATAGCAGAACAATAGTAACACACATACTTATATCAGCCAGACTTACCATAATGAGCTACTGGAAAAAAAATATAGCGCCCTCACCAAAAGAAGTAATATCCAAAGTACATACAAACTGTTCGTATGAACACATTTTAGCCCGCACAAGAGGCAAAATACCAGACTTCAGGCACAAATGGGAACTTTGGATCAAAAAGTATGACTTAAATATCCCGATATAATGTAACGTTAAGCAAAATAGATGGTTGCCTAAGCTGAACAATAATAATAGTGTACTAAACAAGTGTATTGTTGCAGTTGTTCCCGTATAGAATAGACCCCCTTCCCCCTTTTCTGTTTCTGTGTACAACCGCCAATCTCTGATTCCAGCTGAGAAACAATAGACTCAATGGCCTCAGAGGTTAGATCAAGGCTTATGAGTTCTAGGCAACTCATTCACTGTACAGCTACAGGGGGGGCTCGACAGCGTATCTCCACACCAATAACCGTTAAAATGAACCATAATAGCCCCAATATCATCATCATACACTCCTCCGAACTCTGTCAAGTACATTCACGAGGAGAGAGACGCCCCTACTGCACCACAGCTTGTACCCTATGGGGTGGGACGGTAGTCTGGAGGCACATCTCTCCCTATGCCTGGAAACCTTCTATTCTTTCCTATATCAATTCGGCTGGTATATATCCTACAGGAGATCCGTGGTGGGGCTCCACCTCTATCGTTAACCTCTAATACTACAGGCAAAGTGTTATCTAAATGCTATATGTACCACTATTTACATAACCCATACATTGGAAGTTGTAACCTGTTCTATGCTTTCTTTTTCGTTTGTTCCGTATTTCAAAATCTTAATAAAAATCAAATTTAAAAAAAAAAAAAATGGCGTGGGGTCCCCCCCAATCCATACCGGAACATTCAGGTCTGATATGGATTTTAAGGGGAGCCCTACAGAAAAAAATGGCGTGTGGTCCCCCCCAATCCATACCTGACCCTTCAGGTCTGGCATGGATTTTAAAGGGAACCCTACACAAATAAAATGGCATGGGGACCCCACCAATCCATACTGGACCCTTCAGGTCTGGTATGGATTTTAAGGGGTACCCTGCACAAAAAAATGGCGTGTGGTTCCCCCCCAATCCGTACCACACCCTTCAGGTCTGGTATGGATTTTAAAGGGAGCCTTACAGAAATAAAATGGTGGGGGGACCCCACTAATCCATACTGGACCCTTCAGGTCTTGTATGGTTTTTATGGGGAACTCTACACAAAAAAAAATGGCGTGGGTCTCCCTCAATCCATCCCGGACCCTTCAGGTCTGGTATGGATTTTATGGGGAACCCTACACAAAAAAGATGGCATGGGGTCCCCCCAATCCATACTGGACCCTTCAGGTCTGGTATGGATTTTAAGGGGAACCCTACAAAAAAATGGCGTGGGGTCCCCCTAATCCATCCTGGACCCTTCAGTTCTGGTATGGATTTTAAGGGGAACCCTACACAAAAAAAAATGGCGTGGGGTCCCCACCAATCCATACCGGACCCTTCAGGTCTGGTATGGATTTTAAGGGGAGCCCTACACAAAAAAAATTGGCATGGGGTCCCCCCAATCCATACCGGACACTTCAGGTCTGGTATGGATTTTGAGGGGACCCCTACACAAAAAAAAATTGAGTGGGGTCCCCCTCAATCCATACCTGACCCTTCAGGTCTGGTATGGATTTTAAAGGGAACCCTACACAAATAAAATGGTGTGGGGACCCCACCAATCGATACTGGACCCTTCAGGTCTGGTATTGATTTTATGGGGAACCCTACGCAAAAAAATAGCGTGGGGTCCACCTAATCCATACTGGACCCTTCATGTCTGGTATGGATTTTAAGGGGTACCCTGTACAAAAAAATGGTGTGGGGTCTCCCCCCCAATCCATACCCTGACCCTTCAGGTCCGGGCATGGATTTTAAGGAGAACCCTACACAGAAAAAAGGCGTGGGTCCCCCGATCCATACCGGACCCTTCAGGTCTGATATGGATTTTAAGGGGAACCCTCCACAAAAAAATGGCGTGTGGTCCGCCCCAATCCATACCAGACACTTCAGGTCTGGTATGGATTTTAAGAGGAACCCTACACAAAAAAAATTGGCATGGGGTCCCCTCAATCCATACTGGACCCTTCAGGTCTTGTATGGATTTTAAGGAGAACCCTACACAAGAAAATGGCGTGGGTCCCCCCGATCCATACTGGACCCTTCAGGTCTGATATGGATTTTAAGGGAAACCCTACACAAAAAAAATGGCGTGTCGTCCCCCCCAATCCGTACAAGACCCTTCAGGTCTGGTATGGATTTAAAAGGGAACCCTACACAAAAAAGATGGCGTGGGGTCCCCCAATCCATACTAGACCCTTCAGGTCTGATATGGATTTTAAGGGGAACCCTACACAAAAAAAATGGCTTGGGGTCCCCACCAATCCATACCGGACCCTTCAGGTCTGGTATGGAATTTATGGGGAACCCTACACAAAACAAATTGGCATGGGGTCCCCCCAATCCATACCGGACACTTCAGGTCTGGTATGGATTTTAAGGGGAACCCTACACAAAAAAATGGCTTGGGGTCCCCACCAATCCATACCGGACCCTTCAGGTCTGGTATGGATTTTAAGGGGAACCCTACACAAAAAAAATTGTCATGGGGTCCCCCAATCCATACCGGACACTTCAGGTCTGGTATGGATCTTGAGGGGACCCCTACACAAAAGAAAATTGAGTGGGGTCCTCCTCAATCCATATCTGACCCTTCAGGCCTGGTATGGAGTTTAAAGGGAATCTTACAGAAATAAAATGTTGGGTGGACCCCACTAATCCAAACTGGATCCTTCAGGTCTGGTATGGATTTTATTCGGAACTCTACACAAAAAAAAATTGTGTGGGTCCCCCCAATCCATACTGGACACCTCAGGTCTGGTAAGGATTTTAAGGGGAACCCTACACAAAAAAATGGCGTCGGGTCCTCCCCAATCCATACCGGACCCTTCAGGTCTGGTATGGATTTTAAGGGGAACCCTACACACAAAAAATGGCGTGGGGTCCCCCCAATCCGTACCAGACCCTTTAGGTCTGGTATGGAATTTGAGGGGAGCCCTACACAAAGAAAAATTGTGTGGGGTCCCTCCCAATCCATACCGAACCCTTCAGGTCTGGTATGGAATTTAAAGGGATCACTACACAAAAAAATGGCATTGGGTCCCCCCCAATCCATACCGGACCGTTCAGGTCTGGTATGGATTTTATGGGGAACCCTACGCAAAAAAAATGGCGTGGGGTCCCCCTAATACATACTGGACCCTTCAGGTCTGGTATGGATTTTAAGGGGTACCCTGCACAAAATAATGGCGTGGGGTCCCCCCCAATCCATACCCGGACCCTTCAGGTCTGCTATGGATTTTAAAGGGAACCCTACACAAATAAAATGGTGTGGGGACCCCACCAATCCATACTGGACCCTTCAGGTCTGGTATGGATTTTATGGGGAACCCTACGAAAAAAAATGGTGTGGGGTCCCCCCCAATTAATACCCGGACCCTTCAGGTCTGATATGGATTTTAAGGGGAACCCTACACAAAAAAAATGGTGTGGTCCCCCCAATCCATACCGGACCCTTCAGGTCTGGTATGGATTTTAATGTTAACCCTACACAACAAAAAATTGTCATGGGGTCGCCCAATCCATACCGGCACACTTCAGGTCTGGTATGGATTTTGAGGGGACCCCTACACAAAAGAAAATTGAGTGAGGTCCCCCTCAATCCATATCTGACCCTTCAGGTCTGGTATGGAGTTTAAGGGGAACTCTACACAAAAAAAATGACGTGGGTCCCCCCCAATCCATACAGGAACCTTCAGGTCTGATATGGATTTTAAGGGGAACCCTACACAAAAAAAATGGCGTTTGGTCCCCCCAATCCATACCTGACCCTTCTGCTCTGGTATGGATTTTAAAGGGAACCCTACACAAATAAAATGGCGTGGGGACCCCACCAATCCATACTGGACCCTTTAGGTCTGGTATGGATTTTATGGGGAACCCTACGCAAAAAAAATGGCATGGGGTCCACCCAATCCATACTGGACCCTTCAGGTCTGGTATGGATTTTAAGGGGTACCCTGCACAAAAAAAATGGCGTGGGGTCCCCCCCAATCCATACCGGACCCTTCAGGTCTGGTATGGATTTTAAGGAGTACCCTACACAAGAACATGGCGTGGGTCCCCCCAATTCATACCGGACCCTTCAGGTCTGATATGGATTTTAAGGGGAACCCTACACAAAAAAAGACGTGTGGTCCCCCCCAATCCATACCTGACCCTTCAGGTCTGGTATGTATTTTAAAGGGAACTCTACACAAATAAAATGGTGTGGGGACCCCACCAATCCATACCGGACCCTTCAGGTCTGATACGGATTTCAAGGGGAACCCTACAGAAAAAAATGGCATGGGGTCCCCCCAATCCATACCGGACCCTTCAGGTCTGATATGGATTTTAAGGGGAACCATGCCATGCACAAAAAAAATGGCGTTGGGTCCCCCCAATCCATACTGGACCCTTCAGGTCTGGTATGGATTTTAAGGGGAACCCTACACAAAAAAATGGCTTGGGGTCCCCACCAATCCATACCGGACCCTTCAGGTCTGGTATGGATTTTGAGGGGAACCCTACACAAAAAAATGGCTTGGGGTCCCCACCAATCCATACCGGACCCTTCAGGCCTGGTATGGATTTTAAGGGGAACCCTACACACAAAAATGGCGTGGGGTCCCCACCAATCCATACTGGACCCTTCAGGTCTGGTATGGATTTTAAGGGGAACCCTACACACAAAAAATGGCTTGGGGTCCCCCCAATCCATACCGGACCCTTCAGGTCTGGTATGGATTTTAAAGGGAACCCTACACAAAAAAATGGCATGGGTCCCCCCAATCCATGCCAGACCCTTTAGGTCTGGCATGGATTTTAAGGCGAAACCTTCACAAAAGAATGGCATGGGGTCCCCCCCAATCCATACCGGACCCTTCAGGTCTGGTATGGATTTTAAGGGGAACCCTACAGAAAAAAAGGCGTGGGGTCCCCACCAATCCATTCCGGACACTTCAGGTCTGATACGGATTTCAAGGGGAACCCTACAGAAAAAAATGGCATGGGGTCCCCCCAATCCATACCGGACCCTTCAGGTCTGATATGGATTTTAAGGGGAACCATGCCATGCACAAAAAAAAATGGCGTTGGGTCCCCCCCAATCCATACCAGACCCCTCAGGTCTGGTATGGATTTTAAGGGGAACTCTACACAAACAAAATGGCGTGGGGTCCCCACCAATCCATACCGGACCCTTCAGGTCTGGTATGGATTTTGAGGGGAACCCTACACAAAAAAATGGTTTGGGGTCCCCACCAATCCATACCGGACCCTTCAGGCCTGGTATGGATTTTAAGGGGAACCCTACACACAAAAATGGCGTGGGGTCCCCACCAATCCATACTGGACCCTTCAGGTCTGGTATGGATTTTAAGGGGAACTCTACACACAAAAAATGGCTTGGGGTCCCCCCAATCCATACCGGACCCTTCAGGTCTGGTATGGATTTTAAAGGGAACCCTACACAAAAAAATGGCATGGGTCCCCCCAATCCATGCCAGACCCTTTAGGTCTGGCATGGATTTTAAGGGGAAACCTTCACAAAAGAATGGCGTGGGGTCCCCCCCAATCCATACCGGACCCTTCAGGTCTGGTATGGATTTTAAGGGGAACCCTACAGAAAAAAAGGCGTGGGGTCCCCACCAATCCATTCCGGACCCTTCAGGTCTGGTATGGGTTTTAAGGGGAACCCTACACAAAAAAAATGGCGTGGGGTACCCCCCAATCCATACCGGACCCTTCAGGTCTGGTAAGGATTTTGAGGGGAACCCTACACAAAACAAAATGGCGTGGGGTCCCCCCCAATCCATACCGGACCCTTCAGGTCTGGTATGGATTTTAAGGGGAACCCTACAGAAAAAAAGGTGTGGGGTCCCCCCAATCCATACCGGACCCTTCAGGTCTGGTAAGGATTTTGAGGGGAACCCTACACAAAACAAAATGGCGTGGGGTCCCCCCCAATCCATACTGGACCCTTCAGGTCTGATATGGATTTTAAGGGGAACCCTACACAAATAAAAATGGCGTGGGGTCCCCCTATTCCGTACCGGACACTTCAGGTCTGGTATGGATTGTAAGGGGAACCCTAAAAAAATGGCGTGGGGTCCCTCCCAATCCATACCGGACCCTTCAGGTCTGGTATGGATTTTGAGGGGAGCCCTATATCAAAATTTAAATAAAAACAGTATGCGGTCCCCCCTAAAATTTATACCAGACCCTTATCTGAGCATGCAGCCTGGCAGGCCAAAAACGAGGGTGGGAATGAGCGAGGGCTCCCCTCTTTTTAACCATGCCAGGCCACATGCCCTCAACATGGGGAGGGTGAGTGCTTTGGGGCTCTGCCCTCCTACCCCAAAGCTCCTTGTCCCCATGTTGATGAAGGGGCTTCTTCCGGACAACCCTGGGCTATGGCTGTGGGCGTCTGTCCCCCGATACATCATCAATCACGATACGAAAAAAAAAATCTCCACCCACGAAGAGGCTGACTGCCTAATGCCCACTCTGCTGGGTGACAGTTCTTAAATAGGTAAGGGGCTCACTGGTGACATCCCCATGCGATGCCATCGACCCAGCATGCCCCAGTCGGTGACATCACAAGGGGGTGGGGCCACTCACTGATATCATGTGACTCCGCCCCTTTGACTATTTAAGAAATGTCATATGGAGGAGGAGGAAGTCCGCGGGGAGCGTTCGGTGAGTCTGGAGGTTTCTGGGTTTTTATTCGGGTCGGCGTGAGATGGATCTACATCGCGGGACATTGTTTTATTATTTTTCAATAAAGGAATTGTCAAAAACTCTTGTTCTGTCGTTACTTACGTTTATACTTTTTTTGGTGAATGGGTAGGGGTACTATGTACCCCATACTTATTCAAATGGGGGGGCCAGGATCTGGGTGATCCTTGTTATAGGGGGGCTTTTAGATTCTGATAAGCCACCTGCCCGCAGACCCCCACAACCACTGGCTACTGTTCTAGGGATGAGGCCCTTGTCCCCATTAACATGGGGACAAAGCACCCTCCATGTTGGGGGCATGTGGCCTGGTATGGTTCGAGGGGGCTCCCTTGCCCCCTCCCTTTCCTGACCTGCCGGGCTGCATGCTCATATAAGGGCCTGGTGGGGGTTGGGGAGGAGCCCACGCTGTTTTTTCCCCCAAATTTTCTATTGCCAGCATTGTTTTTTTTATATCCAGCTGTCAATAGGGAAGCCCGCTGACAGAATGAGTCATCCGTGCTTAACCACTTCAATACCCAAACCTAAGACCTAAACAAATAAAGACCAAAAATTTTGAAAAAAACTGAAAATTTCCTATCAAATACTTACCGTAATTTTCCTTTCCTGATGGACTCCATGGCAGCATACCTGTGGGTTAATCCCGCCTCCTCTCCACTCCTATAGGACCCCACTCCCATAAATTTAGCCTCAGAGCCAGAGGCCGTGTTCCGTAACCAGCCTACTCCTGACACTGGGGTGGGAACTCCTGCTGCCATGGAGTCCATCAGGAAAGGAAAATTACGGTAAGTATTTGATAGGAAATTTTCAGTTTTCCTGACAGACTCCATGGCAGCATACACATGGGATTTAACTAGCCATACACCTCATGGGCGGGCGATGCTGAACCGAAGGCTTTAATTCGTACCGTCAACAGACAGGCCCTTCGAGCCACAATAAACAGAGAATAACGAAGCAGGCTCTGCATAATAACGAGCCATAAATGTATTGAGGGCCGCAAGGCCGCCCTACGGACTACATTGAGAACCACATTCTGTGAAGCTGCCCGAGATGTAGACACACTCCTGGTTGGGCGAGTGGTCACCACCTCCAGAGAGCCAAGCCTTCAGCTCTCCACCCTGTTGGATGGCCTGGACAACCCATGCCACCATCATCCTAGATGAGGCACATTTCCCATGTTATTTTCAGCAAAGAATGAACAGGCATTCTAAAGCCTGAAGGAAGCTATAGCTTGCAGATATAATATTATCTGAGAGATTCCTAGAACCAAAGAAAAGGCCATCTTATACATAGCTCACATCAAAAGTAGCGCAAAGGTCGGATCAATTATTTGAAAAAGAAAGGGTACTTGTCACGTACCTGGTGGTAGAGTCTGGCTTATGCGGGGGGCAACCTCTCTTGCGGCCCTGGTTCGAGAACCCCTGATAGTGGGAACAGGGAGCTCAGGAGCACAGGGGGGATCAACGGCTGGGCCTGACTTTGTGATGAGAGGACAAACGTGCTCGGGGTCACCTGAAGGCGGATGGTCGATTCCTGACAGGTCGGGAGCACGGGGGGACACGAGGACTCGAGGGACAAGGGTGATAGTCCCCAAGAGCTTGGTCCCGGCGTTCTCTCCAACGGGGG
>BLSH010005632.1:139149-155719 GCA_018402905.1 Glandirana rugosa | reverse complement strand
GCAAGACACTCTCCCCCTTCCCGACTAGTGTCGGAAGGAGATGTACCTTCGACACTAGTGAAGGGAAGGGGTCGATCCCGTCGGGGGTAGAGAATTCATTTTTGGGGTTTTTATGTTTTTTTAATTTTTTACTAGTAATGGCGGCGATCTGCGATTTTTAGCGATTTTTAGCGGTACTGCGATATTGCGGCGGACATGTCGGACCATTTTGACACTTTTTTGGGACCATTGGCATTTATACAGCGATCAGTGCTATAAAAATGCACTGATTACTGTGTAAATGCCATTGGCAGTGAAGGGGTTAACCTGCAGGGGGCGCTCTAAGGGTTAACTGTGTTCCCTGGGCGTTCTAACTGTATGGGGGCTGCCCTAGCTGGGGAAGGGAAGTGATCACAGCTTCCATGTAGAGGAAGGCTGTGATCAGCCCTTCCCCCTCTCACAGAACGGAGGTCCGTGTTTACTTACACGGACCTCCGTTCTTTCACTCCGGGGGGGGGCATCGCGGGTAGCCGGCGGAGATTGAGTCCGCTGCACCCGCTCCTGGCACATCAAGTCCTTGGATAGATACATTCAGGAAGACATCAATGCAATTGGTCTAAGGATACAGATATTTCCTATTTTGGATAGTGGTTTCCAATGACTTAAAATCCAATTGGGAGAAAAAACTCAATGAATGTTCCAGGGAGTTGATATTGCTTTCAACCACTTGCCGACCGTCAACCTGCAACAAAGTGGCTCGATAACGCAAACCGCCGTCACACGACAGCGGCTGCAAGATCGTGCTCTGTGAGCGCGCGCACGCTGCCGGAGGTGCGCCCGTGCGCTCACTGTGTCCGGGGAGGGCCAGGGAGCGGGTGCGGTGGACTCGATCTCCGCCGGCCACCTGTGATGCCCCCCTCGGAGTGAAAGAACGGAGGTCCGTGTAAGTAAACACGGACCTCCGTTCTGTTAGAGGGGGAAGGGCTGATCACAGCCTTCCTCTACATGGAAGCTGTGATCACTTCCCTTCCCCAGCTAGGGCAGTCCCCATACAGTTAGAACACGCCCAGGGAACACAGTTAACCCTTAGAGCGCCCCCTGCAGGTTAACCCCTTCACTGCCAATGCCATTTACACAGTAATCAGTGCATTTTTATAGCACTGATCTCTGTATAAATGCCAACGGTCCCAAAAAATTGTCAAAATGTCCGCCCCAATATCGCAGCACCGCTAAAAATCGCAGATCGCCGCCATTACTAGTAAAAAAAAAAAAAACCCCAGAAATGAATTCTCATCATCCGTAAACGAGGACACTTTTGTGAAAACCAATCAATAAACGCCGATTGCGATTTTTTTTATCACAAATATGAGGAAGAATATAAATCGGCCAAAACCGATGAAAAAAAAGTTTTTTTGTATTTTTTTTTGGGATTTGTATTTTAGCAAAAAGTAAGAAATTTGTTTTTTTTTTTTGCAAAATTGTCGCTCTTCTTTTGTTTATAGCGGCGATCAGAAATGACGCAGAGGGGATCAAATGCCACCAAAAGAAAGCTCTATTTGTGGTAAAAAAGTACGCAGATTTTGTTTGGGTGCAACGTCGCACGACCGCGCAATTGTCAGTTAAAGCGACGCAGCGCCGAATCGCAAAAAAGTGCTCTGGTCCTAAAGTGTGAAATCCTTCCGGGGCTGAAATGGTTAAAGAGGGAATACTGCATACAACTAGATGGTCTAAATAAGAAAATAGACTCTATCTATATTCGATAAACTCCATTAAAAACTCAAGAAGAGTGTGTTGTTTGCGAGAAGAAACTCAAGAAACACCTTGAGGAATTCAGTAAAAATATATTTAAAAAAAAGGAAAAGAAATATTGGAGGAATAAAAATGCCTTGGGGGAGGGCAGGGCATATAGAAGGAGTGGGCATAATCCCAAAAAAAGAGCAGACAGGTAATGTGAACATGGAGAAAGATTATTCATCTGATAAACCTTCTAATTATTCCTCTTCCTCAGTCTCTTCAATTTCACACAAAGGGCTGCACTTTGGGAAAAGAAAAAACTCCTCCATATACAAACCACAGGAAAAAGATGGAGGAACTCAACCTACAAAAAAAAATGCACAACTGATTTAGATTCTTCAAAAGGCACCAATGACTGTAAAGGTGGTGGACAGGGGAGGGCTGGGCCAGGGGGCAGGGTGGCAATTGCCCCCCAGACCACCTCAACTTACATTCGAAATGGCTGGCGGCCGTTGCCCACTGACAATATTTTCTTTTTGTGAAGGAAGTAGGGGCCAGGGGCACGGCCGCCAACTAACTGCAAGCAGAGGGGGTCGCCCAGGGCCAGCCCTACCAGGGCTGATGTCTATTATAGGAGCCGGTCCAGAAGACTTCGTATGACAGCGTCCATGCCAGGTAAGCATGAGATCCCCGCTGTGTAATCGGGCAGCTTTCCTCTTTCTGCATTGCAGGCTGCGTTGGATAGGCACTGGTGAGGCTGCATGCATTGATGGGCACTGATGAGGCTGCAGGGTACTGATGAGGCTGCATTGATGGGCACTAATGAGGCTGCACCTCCTTTGTTGCTATTAACAGTAAATTATGTTGCCACATTGTATCATATTTGTCTTGCTTTATAACATCAATATCCATTATAAAACCCGGTGGGCATGGATGGTGAGCGGATTCGGTGGTTCAATGGGCCACCTTACTGGACTTTCCCCCCAGGCCTAAGGCTGCCAGCCCTCCCCTGGTGGTGGACAAAACAAACACAAGGAGTGGGTAACACCCAACTGACTCACATGGCACCCAGAATGTTTAGAAACAATAAGGATCAGGGGGCTATCCCCAAAACACCAGTGGGGACTTTTTTTTTAGAGAAAGACAAGACCCCCCCTACACCCACAATACAAAAGGGGATAGAGGCGTGCACAACCAAATCCCAGATGAAGGAAAACTGAATGTCATTAACCTGTCTTCGCACTCCTTGACCCGTGAAGAGGAGGAGGTCCTCTCCTTGGGCCTCTCCTTCTGCCCTGATAGGAGTGCCTGAGATTATAAAAGATGTAAATCTGTTTGCCCAAAAGCTATTGTTTCAAAGTTCTTACCACAAATCTAGTCAAAAGGAGGGAGAGGAGGTGGCCCCCAATCTTACAGCGGCGGATTTCAGGGCACTTCGGGACCCCCGGAGAGTGGGTCTACACAAGCAGAGGCCATTTGGGAGGAAGAGGAGGGGGGCGGGGCGGACATTGAAGACAGAGCCGATCTTTTCAAGAGGAAATCACACAAATTTCCTCCATTAACTCAAAATCCTGCCTTGGCACTATTTGTGCGACAGATCACCAAAGAGATTGAAAATTTGAAACTCAGTTCTTACAGTGTGTTACGTACCTGATGGTGGAGTCTGTCTTGTGCAGGGAACAACCGCTCTTGCGCACCCGATTCAAGGACCCCTGGTAGAATAGACAGAGGGTAAAGAGTGCGGGATGGCACGAGGGCTGGATGGTCACTGATGATGTAGTGAAGCTCCAGGAAGACGTGCAGGTAGAAGAGTGGTCGTGCAGGCAGGGTCAGCAATGGGCAGGCAGGAAGGTACAAAGGATCAGGCAGGCGGGTAGTCAAGTCCAGGCAAAGGTTCGTTCAACGGGCGGGCAGCAAAGGTACAGAGGAGTAGACAAGTGGATGGTCGTGGATAGCCGGGGTCGGTGCAGGTAGCGAACAACAGGTCAAGGCAAGCCGGGTCAAACAGGAAGCAGATAAACACAGGAACAGGTGGAGGAGCTGTGGCTCACAGGTCACGGACGCTGTAGAACGAGCAGCACCTATTGCAGGAGTCTCTGGGTTTAAATAGGCACCGTTTGGCGCCGTTTCCGTCGCGTGCGCGCGCGCCACCGTGGAAACGGCCAGAATTACTGGCAAACATGTAATTTCTCTAACACAGTGATAATTTCACTGCAGAACAACAGTTGGCGTCTCTGGAGCATAGGCCCTCAATGCAGACAGACCCAGAACCCATCTCTCCGGCATAGGTATCGGAGGGGGGGGGGACCCAAACGGGGAGGTCTCTTGATGGATTGTACCAGGAGAGTCAGGAGGGGCCACCGCAGAGGGAGGAGGTATCCAACAACGAGACATCCAATCTCGGGTTAGGGTAGGTGGGATCCGACAGACAGAACAGTTAGTAGTGAAAAGAACCCCTATAAGTCAGATCAGGGCCCCTGCCATGGATTGCAGTGATAATCTCACTGCAGAACAACAGTTGGCGTTAAGGTCACTTCAAAAAAAATACTAGCATCACCATTAAGATGGCAGATAAAGGGGGAAACATAGTAATAATGGATAACGACCAATATGAAGCAATGTGCCAGAAAATTTTGAATAATAAAAGCTGCTATAAAAAGATCTCAGCCGCCATGGTAGATAGAATCAATCATCAATTCTACTCCTTGGTGGATGATGCTAGACAAGGGATCCTTACCCAGGAACAGTGGTAATTTATACGCACCAGGCACCCCCGTACTCTGACTTTTTATGCGCTTCCTAAAGTGCATAAAAATTTACATAATCCACCAGGACGGCCAATTGTCTCCGGGAATGGCTGTATCTCGGAGGCAATGAGCCAGTTTATTGACTGGCATTTGAGGCCGCATGTTTTGGAATCGGCCTCTTACACCAAGGACACAATTCATTTATTAAAAATCTTAGAGAACATGGAAATCCCCGGGACGGCGGTCCTGGTGGCTATCGACGTTGAGTCCCTCTATGGCAGCATCCCCCACAATCTTGGGGTTGCTGCCATTAAGAGGATTCTTCGTCAACACTCTGCACATGAAAGGAAATTCAACTCATTTATTGTAATGATGTTGGACTTTATTCTACAACACAACAATTTCATGTTCAAGGGCTCCCACTACCTCCAGGTACAGGGCGTGGCGATGGGGACTTCATGTGCCCCATCGTACGCCAATCTGTACCTGGGGGAGTGGGAGAAGGAATTACTCACTCGGGATGAGCTGTCATGTTACACCAAGCAGGTCGTCATGTGGCAACGCTCTATTGACGACGTGTTTATGGTGTGGGATGGCCCAGTGGAATTGCTTTTCCTGCACGGTATTTATGTATTAAGTTCTTTTTTTATACGAGAGAACCTTTAAGATACAGGATCAACCAATATGAACACAGACTAAAAAGATAGGATATGTATTAGTCAGACATGTATTCATACAAACATAGCTATATAAGGGTGGACACAAACAACACTACATAAAATTAAAGATAGCTGAAATACCCGCTAATGGGAAATATTAATACTCTTTAAGTACACAATTTGTAAGACCTCTCTATGAAATTCGTAACCAAAAATATGACAATCAGACAGAGCATCGATATTTCACAAATGTAACCGTTACTTTACTGCAGATAAGTGATCGATATCGTGAAATAACAATTGGATGTCTGCTATGTCAAAAAGATAAAATTACAAAAATTTGAATAATAAAAATAAATGTACGTTTTAGAGAAAAATCTACCAAGTGTTACGAATTCGAGAGAAGTACTTATCTGACTGTACTTGATAATAAACAATAATTCAATAAGCCATATTCAAAAACAATTCAAATTAAGGTAAAACTAGACAATATAATTACATTTTTAAAAGTAGTTACTGGTCTATTGTAATGGTTACCAAAGTTCAATATGGCTGCAACTTTCCAAGACTGGGCGGCGTTTTGAGTCCTTAGAGCAGGGTTTCTCAACCAGGGTTCCATGGATCCCTAGGGTTCCTTCAGAGGTTGCTAGGGGTTCCTTGAGCAATGGTCAATTTTTAGCTCTCAGATAAATTCCCAATGACACCATTGATCTTTTTAGCTATCTGTAAGGGGGGTAATTCTTTCCAATGACCACAAGTGTAAGGAGCATTCTTCCCATTGACCATCACACTAATGTATCATGAGTTGTAGATTTTTAATTTTTAGCAGGGGTTCCTCAAGACCGGAGAATTATTTCAAGGGTTCCTCGGTGTTGAAAAGGTTGAGAAAGGCTGCCCTAGAGTTTCAAAGCAGGAAGTGTAGAGGAGTCCTTATGAGCGTGGAGGGTGTATGAATGGATAGAGGTGTGGATGTGATGGAGGGGATGTCTGTAGGGGTGTATGAATGGATAGAGGTGTGGATGTGATGGAGGGGATGTCTGTTGAGGTGTATGAATGGATAGAGGTGTGGATGTGATGGAGCGGATGTCTGTTGGGGTGTATGAATGGATAGAGGTGTGGATGTGATGGAGCGGATGTCTGTTGGGGTGTATGAATGGATAGGGGTGTGTGAATGGATAGGGGTGTGTGAATGGATAGGGGTGTGTGAATGGATAGAGGTGTGGATATGATGGACCGGATGTCTGTTGGGGTGTATGAATGGATAGGGGTGTATGAATGGATAGGGGTGTATGAATGGATAGGGGTGTATGAATGGATAGGGGTGTATGAATGGATAGGGGTGTGTGAATGGATAGGGGTGTATGAATGGATAGGGGTGTGGATCCGACCATCCCTTGGGAATCTGTCTCTGACCTTTTATTTCATCCAATACAAAACTCTCATAAAAATTTCCCTAACCTGGCCCAGAAGGAGGGGTGTTAATTTCATTGGGTGAGGGGTTAATCTCCACCCGGTTAGGACGTCACTTCTGAGTATCTTGTCACTGCCCCTAGAACCACCCGGGATCATCTTACAGCAGAAATGTTTAATTGAAACTATTAAGTATTTCTTATTTCATGTTATATTTCTGTACTCTGCCTCTGACTATATGATTGTAAATGTATCTTCTAATATTTAAGAGTGACGCTCCCCAGTATGATAGAAGGGTAACATGAATAGCCCCTACAATGACTGAATATGAATATCGATGTCACGCTTGGGGATCCTATAATAAAACACATTCTATATCCAGACATATCTTTGTATACATGGGTAGGATAGACTGTATAGATTTATCTCATTAACAGACATTGAGACAATTCTTATTGTAATTCGCTTTACATCAAAATAATCAATAGGTTTTTGTCTTATCACAGAATTATCCTCAGTAGATGAAGAATCATCACCGTATCTATGAGCAGGAATATAACTTGAATGATAATCAGATGTATCTTGAACCTTCCCTGGGTTAAACAATTATTTAGAAAGAAAATGTTTAAAATTTACCCTGGGACATCCCTTGCAGACGCTATGATTAAAAGCACCTTCTATATCCAGACATATCTTTGTATACATGGTTAATATATTTATATCATTCACAGCAATCATTGGATAGACTTGAAACAATTTTATTCTAATAGATTTTACATCAAAATAATATATAGGTTTTTTTTTTTTTTTTTCTGAATCACCCCTGGGTTAACCACTTCAGCCCCGGAAGAATTTCGCACTTTAGGACCAGAGCACTTTTTGCGATTCGGCGCTGCGTCGCTTTAACTGACAATTGCGCGGTCGTGCGACGTTGCACCCAAACAAAATTTGCGTCCTTTTTTTCCCACAAACAGAGCTTTCTTTTGGTGGTATTTGATCGCCTCTGCGTCATTTCTGATCGCCGCTATAAACAAAAGAAGAGCGACCATTTTGCAAAAAAACCCAAATTTCTTACTTTTTGCTAAAATTGAAATCCAAAAAAAATATATAAAAAAACATTTTTTTTCATCGGTTTTGGCCGATTTATATTCTTCCTCATATTTGCGATAAAAAAAAATCGCAATTGGCGTTTATTGATTGGTTTGCGCAAAAGTGGGCACGTTTACGGATGATGAGAATTCATTTCTGGGGTTTTTATTTTATTTTATTTTTTTACTAGTAATGGCGGCGATCTGCGATTTTTAGCGGTACTGCGATATTGGGGCGGACATGTCGGAACATTTTGACACATTTTTGGGACCATTGGCATTTATACAGCGATCAGTGCTATAAAAATGCACTGATTATTGTGTAAATGCCATTGGCAGTGAAGGGGTTAACATGCAAGGGGCGCTCTAAGGGTTAACTGTGTTCCCTGGGCGTTCTAACTGTGGGGGGACTGCCCTAGCTGGGGAAGGGAAGTGGTCACAGCCTTCACATACAGGAAGGCTGTGATCACAGCCCTTCCCCCTCACACAGAGCGGAGGTCCGTGTTTACATACACGGACCTCCGCTCCTTCACTCCGGGGGGGGCATTGCGGGTGGCCGGCGGCACCCGCTCCCTGGCCCTCCCCGGACACAGCAGTGAGCGCGATCTGGCGGCCGCCGTCATATGACGGCGATTCGCCTTACAGCGCTACTTTGCCGCCGTCAATTGCCGATTGACGGTCGGTAAGTGGTTATACATATATTCACAAGTGTTTGGCTATCCTTCAACTTGTTTAGATAGAATGTAACTAGATAACGAGTTATTGGGGGGTTCTCTTTGTATTTTCACCAGATGAAACAATGGTGGCTTCATTAAGTCTGCAACTTGCAAAACCAACTTACTTTACGGACAATGGGAGACTTTTAAGTTTTTAATTCGTTCAAACGTAGGCAATTTCCTTATCTTCTAGGCTTTGTTGAAAACCCGTCCTATAATAAAGCTTGTTTGTAGATGTCAACGAGGTGATAAATGGCATTGTATTCTGTTCTGATGGTTTCACATGTGTGATGACCTAAGGTATAACCTAATATGGAGTTATGAACCTATATATATATATATATATACACAAATGTTTATTTTTTTTATCGTAGGTCTGACAGTACGCCAATCTGTACCTGGGGGAGTGGGAGAAGGAATTACTCACTCGGGATGAGCTGTCATGTTACACCAAGCACGTCGTCATGTGGCAACACTATATTGACGACGTGTTTATGGTGTGGGATGGCCCAGTGGAATTGCATAAAAATTACTTGGATGAGATGAAGAGAAACGAGTTAAACTTGTTCTTTTCCATGACTTATCATGAAAGTCAAATTGCCTTTTTGTCAACGAGGTGATAAATGGCATTGTATTCTGTTCTGATGGTTTCACATGTGTGATGACCTAAGGTATAACCTAATATGGAGTTATGAACCTATATATATATATAAATGTTTGTTTTTTTTTATCGTAGTTCTGACAAAATCCCCCCTCGATAGCTGATTAAATGCCGGAGTCGTTTGATACAGCTATCGATGCATATTCTTGAAGGAAGGATTATGGCTTCATTTAGGTCTTGAGAGGGGTGTATGAAATATTTAAAAAGGATGTTGACTTCTTGTTTCTAGGTGGACTTCCTTTGAGAGAAAATATGATTCTCCAGTCGATGTGGTCATCCAAGGGTTGTCATCCGTCTATTGGCGGGGAATGGATCACTCCGGGCCGTCCTGATGGATTTGTCCTGGTAGACTGGCCATCTGGGGGTATCCCTGGATCCTTCACATGGTCCCTTCTCTGGATGTCTCACACACATCGGACTCCCGGTTCTGTTGACCGGATCATGGACATCTTAGTCCTGTAAAGGAAAATGGATTCCATGAGAAAAGGAAACAAAAAAAAAAATATATGTTTTTCATTACCATGACCTGTGTTTAAGATCTCAGTGTCAGGCTGGTATCTCGGGCTTCCTCTGACAAAATCCCCCCTTTAGTTCTTTGTGTGATCAGTCCTTTCCCTGCACACTCTGGAGGGCTGGACAATGTATAGAATTGCTGCTACGGGAGACATAGCTCCGGGGCTCATTAACATGAGGACATTTGTTTATAGCTGTGGATACCAGACCCTTATCAATTGACTTGTATTCTTCAGAATCATTTTACTGCTTAATATGCAGTGATTCCGGAATAAGCAAATTAAAGGACCATTTTAGTTTTACATATGACCTATCTACTGTGAGAAATAACATTTTTGACATTTGGTCAACTTTCTACTTAGGAAGAAATAGAAAGTTTAACCCATCCAGATCCGTGCTATAGGCAAAGTACGGCTCCAGCGCGGAACTGAAATGCCGGGTGGACGTCCGGGGACGTCCTGGCCATGTGCGCGCTCCTGGCGCGCACTCACAGGCGGCGGCAGCGTGCGCACGCCGCACGCTGCGTGCCCGTGGGTCGGGCGGACTCGATGTCCGCCCAAGACCCGCGATCCCCTGTCAGACCTGCAGAACGGGGAACCGCCGTTGTAAACACGGAGGTTCTCGGTTCTGTGACAGGGGACATACCAGATCTAACTGATCCCTATCACTGGGATCAGTTAGATCTGTTATGTCCCAGCCAGCCCCGTCCCCCCACAATTAGAACACACCCAGGGAACATATTTAACCCCTTCACTGCCCCCTGCTGGTTAACCCCTTCACTGCCAGTGACATTTATACAGTAATCAGTGGACATTTAAATTTCACATCGCTTTATAAATGTCATTGGTCCCAAAAAAGTGTAAAAAAAGTCCGACATAACCGCCCCAATATCGCAGTCCCGATAAAAATCACAGATCACCGCCATTACTAGTAAAAAAAATAATAATAATAAAAACGCCATAAATCAATTCCCATAGTTTGTAGACGCGATAACTTTTGCGCAAACCAATCAATAAATGCCGATTGTGATTTTTTTTACCAAAAATATGTAGAAGAATATATCGGCCAAAACTGATGAATCATTTTTATTTATTTATTTTTTTTTGAATATTTATTATAGCAAAAAGGAAAAAATATTGGGTTTTTTTCAAAATCATCTCTCTTTGTTTGTTTATAGCGGCGATCAGAATTGACGCAGAGGGGATCAAATACCACCAAAAAAAAAATGATATAAATTTAGTTTGGGTGCAACGCCGCACGAACGTGCAATTCTCATTCAAAATGCGACATCGCTGAAAGCCAAAAATTGGTCTGGGCAGGAGGGGGGTTTAAGTGCCCAGTAAGGAAGTGGTTAATATTTCCCCCCCTTTTGGGGTATCAGTATAACTTATTTAACCGCTTGCCGACCGCTGGTCGGCAATTGACGGCGACAAAGTGGCTCTGTAACGCAAATCGCCGTCATACGACGGCGGCTGCGGGATCGAGCTTAGTGAGCGCGCGTGCCGCCGGAGGCGCGCCCGCGCGCTCACTGTGTTCGGGGAGGGCCAGGGAGCGGGTGCGGCGGCTTCGATTGCTGCCGGCTACCCGCGATGGCCCCCCCGAGCGAAGGAATGGAGGTCCGTGTATGTAAACACGGACCTCCGCTCTGTGTGAAGGGGGAAGGGCTGTGATCACAGCCTTCCTGTATACGAAAGCTGTGACCACTTCCCTTCCCCAGCTAGGGCAGTCCCCCCACAGTTAGAACGCCCAGGGAACACAGTCAACCCTTAGAGCGCCCCCTGCAGGTTAACCCCTTCACTGCCAATGGCATTTACACAGTAATCAGTGCATTTTTATAGCACTGATCGCTGTATAAATGCCAATGGTCCCAAAAAAGTGGTAAAATGTTCCGACATGTCCGCTGAAATATCGCAGTCCT
Source organism: Glandirana rugosa (assembly GCA_018402905.1). NCBI lineage: Eukaryota > Metazoa > Chordata > Amphibia > Anura > Ranidae > Glandirana > Glandirana rugosa. Next base: position 144,294 of record BLSH010005632.1, on the reverse strand, counting down.
GCTAAAAATCGCAGATCGCCGCCATTAATAGTAAAAAAAAAAAAAAAACCCCAAAAATGAATTCTCATCATCTGTAAACGCGACCACTTTTGCGCAAACCAATCAATAAATGCCAATTGCGATTTTTTTTATCACAAATATGAGGAAGAATATAAATCGGCCAAAAACGGTGAAAAAAATGTGTAGATTTGTATTCTAGCAAAAAGTAAGAAATTTGGGTTTTTTTGCAAAATTGTCGCTCTTCTTTTGTTTATAGCGGCGATCAGAAATGACGCAGAGGGGATCAAATACCACCAAAAGAAAGCTCTATTTGTGGGAAAAAAAGGACGCAAATTTCATTTGGGTACAACGTCGCACGACCGCGCAATTGTCAGTTAAAGCGACGCAGCGCTGAATCGCAAAAAGTGCTCCGGTCCTAAAGCTGGAAATCCTTCCGGGGCTGAAGTGGTTAATATGCAGTGATTCTGGAATAGGCAAGTTATAGGACCATTTTAGTTTTACATATGACCTATCTACTGTGAGTAATAACATTTTTGACATTTAGTATTTATTTTCTACTTAGGAAGAAAAACAAAGTTTAATATTTCCCCCCCTTTTGGGGTATCAGTATAACTTATTTAAGGCAATCAAACTACCTCATGCTGATGATTCCTCATCTTTTTACCATAAGACCCTAACATTTTAGGTCTCTCGATTAACATGATCTGTGCCTTGGTAGCTCCCTATCTTCCTGGGGATTTTGGGATGTCCCAACATGTGGTGGATCCCTATTTTCCTGTGTAGGTTCCCGGAGTAAAGGGTATTTTTTATACCGAAGGTTTCCATCCTCAGGGTTAAATCCGTCCCTTTGAGGATTCTCCATATCATTTCTTCTAAACCTCATAGGTGATCCCCCTTGAGGACATTCCTGAGGTGTTCTTTGTTCTCCCCCTCTGAAGGGTGGTCTCTGCTCCCCCCTTCTGACCGGTGGGGTATCTGGTCTCCCCCTAAGGGAACCATAGGGCTTGTCGTCTCTGACTATATCAGCATAGGTTGTCGTCTTCCTCGTTTCAAAATTTGATGACTGAGGAGACCTATGAGTTTTAGCCACAAACTTGTCTACTGGTTTGGGACTTTCTTTATAGTCACTGGTCTGTTGGATAGAAGTACAAATTGTGGGATATACTAAAACGTTTAATGTGAAAACTGCTTAATGTTGCTTAACGTACCATAAAGTGCCTAAACCTCAATCGATTGCCCTGAAACTTTGCACAACCTAAGTTCTCCACTTCCCAAACCTATCCTGGAAGTTTCGTAGGATTTGCTTTCCCACAAGGCAAACTAGAGACATTAAGCTTGATTTTTGGGGCGCTTAATGTTGCTTAACGTACCAAAAAGACCTTAGATGTTAACCAATTTCCCAAACTTCACACAATACAAGATTCTGTCTATGACAACATATTCTGAAAATTTCAGATCATTTGGGAAATCGCACCAAAAGTTATTCACGTTAAGCCATATTTTACAATCCTAAAACGTTTAATGTGAAAACTGCTTAATGTTGCTTAACGTACCATAAAGTGCCTAAACCTCAATCCATTGCCCTGAAACTTTGCACAGCCTAAGTTCTCAATGTCCCAAACCTATCCTGGAAGTTTCGTAGGATTTGCTCTCCCACAGGGCAAACTAGGGACATTAAGCATGATTTTTGGGGCGCTTAATGTTGCTTAACCACTTCAATACCGGGCACTTAGAACACTTCCTGCCCAGACCAATTTTCAGCTTTCAGTGCTGTTGCGATTCGAATGAGAATTGCGCGGTCGTGCGATGCTGCACCCAAACAAAATTTTTATCATTTTGTTCCCACAAATAGAACTTTCTTTTGGTGGTATTTGATCGCCTCTGCGTCATTTCTGATCACCGCTATAAACAAAAAAAGACCAAAAATTTTGAAAAAAAAAAAAACATTTTCTTTGTTTCTGTCACAAAAATTTGTATAAAGTACATTTTCTCCTTCACTGACGGGCACTGATGTGGCTACACTGATGGGCACTGATGAGGCTACACTGACGGGCACTGATGAGGCAGTACAGATTGGCACTGATGAGGTGGCACTGATAAGGTTGCATTGATGATGGGGTACATATACAGCACTGATGGGCGGCACTGACAAGCAACACTGACGGGCACTGGTACGTGGCACTGATATGCGGCACTGATGGACACTCATAGCCGGCAGTGATAAGTGGCACTGGGCACTGATGGGCACTGATAGGTGGCACTTTTAGGTGGCACAGGTGGGCACATTTAGGTGGCACAGGTGGGCACATTTAGATGGCACAGGGGGGCACTGATAGGTAACACAGGTGGGCACTGATAGGTGTCACAGGTGGGCACTTATAGGTGGCAGTGGTGGGCACAGATGCAACAAGCACTGTTAGGGATGGCACTGGCAGGCATCATACATGGGTACAGTGCCATCCCTACAGTGCACAATAATGCCCTTACCTGGTGGTCTAATGGGGGCTCCCTGGTGGTCCTGGGCGGCCTCTGATTTAATTCCCTGGTGGTCCTGGGCGGCCTGGGTGTGCTGTCTGGCGGGGGGGCTCCCTGGGGTCCTGATCCGGCTCCCTGGTGGTCCAGTGGGGTGATCCTGAGGGTGGCTGCGCTGATAAATGTTCAGCCCAGCCCCCCCCTGTCAGGAGAGCAGCCGATCGGCTCTCTGCTGCTCAGGTCTGCAGACCTGAGCAGAGGAAAAGCCGATCAATGGCTCTTCCTATTTACACTGTGATCAGCCGTGATTGGTCACGGCTGATCACATGGTAAAAGGCTTCGGATCGAAGCCTTTTACCACGGTCGGTAATGCGGTGGGTCAGCCTGACCCACGGCACCACCGATCACCGCGATGCGCGCCCCCGGGGGCGCGCGATCGCGGATTATCCTGAGGACGTCAATAGACGTCCAGTCAGGATAATGAACCCCCCGCCTGGACGTCATTTGTCAATGCGCCGGGCGGGAAGTGGTTAACGTACCAAAAAGACCTTAGATGTTAACCAATTTCCCCCAAACTTCACACAATTCAAGATTCTGTCTATGCCAACATATTCTGAACATTTCAGATCATTTGGGAAATCGCAGCAAAAGTTATTCACGTTAAGCCATATTTTACAATCCTAAAACGTTTACCGTATATACTCGAGTATAAGCCGACCCGAATATAAGCCGAGGCACCTAATTTTACCACAAAAAACTGGGAAAAGTTATTGACCCGAGTATAAGCCTAGGGTGGCAAATGCAGCAGCCAGAACACAGGAATTGTAGCCAGAACAAAGGGACAGGGAGCCAGAACACAGGAATTGTAGCCAAAACTCAGGGATTGTAGCCAGAACACAGGTATTGTAGCCAGGACACAGGGATTTTATACAGGACACAGACTGTAGCCAGAACACAGGTATTGTAGCCAGGACACAGGGATTTTATCAAGGACACAGAGACTGTAGCCAGAACACAGGTATTGTAGCCAGGACACAGGGATTTTATCAAGGACACAGAGACTGTAGCCAGAACACAGGTATTGTAGCCAGGACACAGGGATTTTATCAAGGACACAGACTGTAGCCAGAGCACATAAGGGATGAGTAAGGTAGACTTACATTAAACAGAGCCGTGCTGCTTCTAAGAGCCGTTCTGTGCTTGTACTGTAAGTGTGATTAAACACATTGGAATGCAAAGAATGCAGAGAGAGAGCTGCAACTCTTCACGGAGATCAGGAGGTGGGCGGGACTGTACAGCTAACACCCGCATGTCCCGCCCACCTCCCCGACATCAAGATGAGAATCTGACACCTCTCTCAGCATTCTCTACATTCCAATGTGATTAGTCACAGTTACAAAGCACAGAACGGCTCTTAGAAGCAGCGCGGCTCTGTTTAATGTGAATCTACTCATCACACACAGACACTGACTCGAGTATAAGCCGAAACTTATCCCAAACCTATCCTGGAAGTTTCGTAGGTTTTGCTCTCCCACAGGGCAAACTAGGGACATTAAGCTTTATTTTTGGGGCGCTTAATGTTGCTTAACGTACCATAAAGTGCCTAAACCTCAATCAATGGCCCTGAAACTTTGCACAACCTAAGTTCTCCACTTCCCAAACCTATCCTTGAAGTTTCGTAGGATTCGCCATCCCAGAAGGCAAACTATGGACATTAAGCTTGATTTTTGGGGCACTTAATGTTGCTTAACGTACCAAAAAGACCTTAGATGTTAACCAATTTCCCCCAAACTTCACACAATACAAGATTCTGTCTATGCCAACACATTCTGAAAATTTTAGATCATTTGGTCAATTGCACCAAAAGTTATTTACATTAAGCAATATTTTACAATCCTAAAACGTTTAATGTGAAAACTGCTTAATGTTGCTTAACGTACCATAAAGTGCCTAAACCTCAATCGATTGCCCTGAAACTTTGCACAACCTAAGTTCTCAATGTCCCAAACCTATCCTGGAAGTTTCGTAGGATGCGCCTTCCCAGAAGGCAAACTATGGACATTAAGCTTGATTTTTGGGGCGCTTAATGTTGCTTAACGTAACAAAAAGACTTTAGATGTTATTATTTAGATGTTACCAATTTTCCTCAAACTTCACACAATACAAGATTCTGTCTATGCCAACATATTCTAAAAAAATTCAGATCATTTGGGAAATCGCACCAAAAGTTATTCACGTTAAGCTATATTTTACAATACTAAAACCTTTAATGTGATCTTCTTAATGTGAAAAGTGCTTAATGTACCATAAAGTGCCTAAACCTCAATCAATTGCCCTGAAACTTTGCACAACCTATCCGAAAAACGGTTCTCCTTTCCCGTCGAAATGGTAGACTGTAGTTCAGGACTTCTCGTACCGCCCGTGTGCGAACACTTGTGAGTTTGGCGGCATGTCGATTCCGTTAAACGCGTCCTCTCAGCTGGACGGTGACAGTTTTTCTACCGCCGACCAGCCATTCAGCAATTACAGGGATCAAACGGAACACCCTCTTTTTTAGGGTACTTTGAAGGTCCTATACAAACCCTTCAACCCTTGAATCCAACACGTTTCAAAGTCCCGTTAACTAACTCCAAATCCGTGAAATACCATGTAATTCGTGAAAAGTGTAATTCT
>BLSH010005632.1:105051-115942 GCA_018402905.1 Glandirana rugosa | reverse complement strand
CTATCAGTGCCCACCTGTGCCATCTAAAAGTGCCCACCTGTGCCACCTAAAAGTGCCACCTATCAGTGCCCATCAGTGCCCAGTGCCACTTATCAGTGCCGCCTATGAGTGTCCATCAGTGCCGCATATCAGTGCCACGTATCAGTGCCCGTCAGTGTTGCTTGTCAGTGCCGCCCATCAGTGCTGCATATTTGCCCCATCATCAGTGCAACCTTATCAGTGCCACCTCATCAGTGCCAATCTGTACTGCCTCATCAGTGCCCGTCAGTGTAGCCTCATCAGTGCCCGTCAGTGTAGCCTCATCAGTGCCCATCAGTGTAGTCACATCAATGCCCGTCAGTGAAGGAGAAAATGTACTTTATACAAATTTTTGTGACAGAAACAAAGAAAAATGTTTTTTTTTTTCAAAATTTTCGGTCTTTTTTTGTTTATAGCGGTGATCAGAAATGATGCAGAGGCGATCAAATACCACCAAAAGAAAGCTCTATTTGTGGGAACAAAATGATAAAAATTTTGTTTGGGTACAGCGTCGCACGACCGCGCAATTCTCATTCGAATCGCAGCAGCACTGAAAGCTGAAAATCGGTCTGGGCAGGAAGTGTTCTAAGTGCCCGGAATTGAAGTGGTTAACTAACTTTTCATTTAAACTAAAGAAGACCCCATACACCCTGTACAACGACCCCAGACCTAGCAAAACCATGCCCAACGGACCGCACACAAATCAAAACCCTCCAGGCCCCGATCTCACATTACACTGCCCCAGCAAACCCAAAGGAAAAAGAACCCACAGGATATTGCACAGTGTGCATCCAGCTTTGGGCCGGAGATGACCAATCAAATCGTCACTGGTAAATAGGGGATTGCCGACTTTAGCCAGTTGGTTCTGCTAATCACTGGAGCAAAGAAACTCAGCTCCACACCTGTTGGACCAGAACATGCAACCCATACAAGGTAGACAAAACACTTTCAAGCAGACGGAGAAAGAGAAGCACCAACTAAATAACGGTGATGAAAACCTAAAGCCTCCACCTGTGGAACCAAGCAAACCAGGAAAAAGAAATATATAAAGTTGTCTGTGGAGGCCATGATCTCCTGTTGTTCTGAGAGCCGTGAACCCCAATTATCGAATCTAAGGGAGGAAACGCATAAAATTTAGCAACGAACATTCAATTTTTTTTCCTAGAAAAAAAAAATAAACCGCCGATTAGATATCGGATATAGAAAGCATTAACTTACAAAACACACAAACATACATGACATCAAATTCCACAAAGAAAGTCTCTCTTATTCGTTTTGAAACCGCGCACTTTTTCCCCAAATACCAAAAAAAATTTGTTGAGCTCAACGTAATTATTACCACGTGGATTTTGTTGACGGTATACCATTCATTTCCAAAAAAAAAAAATTCACCATGGTTAAAAAAAATGAGCAGCTCGTAATACCTTTTAGGGACACCATTTATCTACCAATTACAATACCAAAAAAACTCTTCAGAACTTTGTCTCTGAAAAACAAAATACAGGGTGGGCCATTTATATGGATACACCTTAATAAAATGGGAATGGTTGGTGATATTAACTTCCTGTTTGTTGCACATTAGTATATGTGAGGGGGGAAACTTTTCAAGATGGGTGGTGACCATGGCGGCCATTTTGAAGTCGGCCATTTTGAATCCAACTCACAAGAAAAACAATGGTGTGCTTGGTTTTAACGTAACTTTATTCTTTCATGAGTTATTTACAAGTTTCTGACCACTTATAAAAGGTGTTCAATGTGCTGCCCATTGTGTTGGATTGTCAATGCAACCCTCTTCTCCCACTCTTCACACACTGATAGCAACACCGCAGGAGAAATGCTAGCACAGCTTCCAGTATCCGTAGTTTCAGGTGCTGCACATCTCGTATCTTCACAGCATAGACAATTGCCTTCAGATGACCCCAAAGATAAAAGTCTAAGGGGGTCAGATCGGGAGACCTTGGGGGCCATTCAACTGGCCCTCGACGACCAATCCACTTTCCAGGAAACTGTTCATCTAGGAATGCTCGGACCTGACACCCATAATGTGGTGGTACACCATCTTGCTGGAAAAACATTATGTTTCCAGAATTGAAGGGCCTAACCCCACTCTGCTCAGTCTGGATAGTGACCCCGACTCTGAGGTTCCTTCAGTCTACCATTCCTTCCTAGACATATTCAGTAAGAAGGGGGCTGAACAACTACCACCCCATAGGCCATATGACTGTCCTATTGAGCTCCTTCCCAGAGCTGAGGTCCCCTTTGGAAGGATTTTTCCTCTGATCAAGCTCGAACTAGCACCCCGCAAGGTCTACATAGACGAAAACTTGGAAAAGGGCTTCATCCAGCCCTCTACATCCCCGGCAGGAGATGGGATCTTCTTTGTCGAAAAGAAGGATCACACCCTGAGGCCTTGTATAGACTACCGGGAAATAAACAAGATAACGGTCAAAAACTGCTATCCCTTGCCCTTGGTCCCGGAGCTCTTCCAGAGACTTGGAACGGCAACAGTATTCACAAAGCTGGATCTCCGCAGGGGCGTATAATCTAGTCCGTATCCGGGAGGGTGATGAATGGAAAACCACCTTCCGCACCCGGTTCGAGCACTTTGAGTACTTGGTGATGCCCTTTGGACTTTGCAACGCCCCAGCTACGTTCCAACATTTTGTGAACGATGTGTTCAAGGACTATCTGGATCTCTTCGTGATCGTCTACTTAGACGACATCCTGATATTTTCCCCCACGTTGGAAGAGCATCGCAACCATGTTGCCTGTGTTCTGAGCCGCCTTTGGCAGCATGGGCTTTACGCCAAGGCTGAAAAATGTGAGAAGAGAACGTTCCATTATCTCCTTCCTAGGACTCATTATTTCAGTCACAGGTATCACGATGGATCTCCAAAAGGTCTCTGCTATCCTCGAATGGCCTGCCCCCACAGAAGTAGGGAATTCAACGTTTCATTGGCTTTGCCAACTTCTACAGGAGGTTCATAAAGGGATTCTCGGCTATCATTGCCCCGATCACACAGCTTACCAAACTGAATACACGGTTCGTGGCCCAAAAAGCCTTTGAGACCTTGAAAGGTCTATTCACCTATTCTGCACCTGTCTTGAAGCACCCTGATCCGGCCCTACCATTTTTTTCTAGAGGAGGGTGCTTCCGAGGTTGATGTTGGGGCCGTCCTGTCACAAAGACAAGGAGCCAAAGCGGCCCTTCACCTGGAGACATTCTACTCCCAAAAGTTGTCCTCACCAGAGAGGGACTATGACGTCGGACACCATGAGCTACTGGCCATCAAAGCGGCCCTGGAAGAGTGGCGCTATATGTTAGAAGGAGCCAGGCACCCGATTCTGATCTTCACAGATCACAAAAACCTTGGGTATCTCAGATCGGCCAGAAGACTGAGACCTTGTCAAGCCCGGTGGACTCTCTTCTTTTCACGTTATCTCTTCCACGTCACGTACAGGCCTGGGTTGAAGAACACCAAACCGGATGCCTTGTCCCAGATGTTCTGCAAACCTGGAGATCCCTTGATTCCGGACACTGTGCTGCATCCCAGAAACTTTCTTCTGACACAGGGGGACTTGCTGTCTCATATTAGGCAGTCTCTGGCTAAGACTCCCAAACCAGCAGATCCCAACCTGATAGCAAAAGATGGATTACTATGGCACAAGAACAGACTTTTTTGTACCAGAGGGGCAGCGTCTATCTGTTCTGGCATTCTGTCATGACCATAAGTTAACTGGTCATTTTGGAACCCGCAAGACTGCTGAACTCCTGCTATGTTCTTTCTGGTGGCCCCGGGCAGACAAGGCCTGTCGTAAGTATGTCAGCTCCTGCCCCACCTGCGCCCAACACAAGAACAGTAAAGCCAAGGCATCGGGGCTACTGAGGCTACCTGTACCTGAGCGGGCATGGTCTATGATTTCCATGGACTTTATCGTAGAACTTCCTCCTTCCCAGTGGTATACAACAATCTTTGTGGTCGTGGGCCATTTAACTAAAATGGCGCACTCTTTACCCATGAAGGGTACACCATCAGCAGCCGAAATGGCTGAAATCTTCATTCAAGAAATAGTTAGACTCCATGGAGTTCCCTCGAGCATCGTCTCCGAACGCGGAGTCCAATTTACGTCTAAATTTTGGAAAGCCCTGTGTTCCTCCCTGGACATCGAGCTCGCCCTCTCATATGCCTACCATCCACAGACTAACGGCCAGACGGAGAGAACCAATCAGATACTTGAACAATACCTACACTGCTTCTCTTCATTTTCACAGGACGACTGAATTTGCCTTGAACAATTTGGTTCACTCAGCCACCAAACAATCTTCCTTCCTGGCCAACTTCAGCTTTCACCCAACCTTTATACCCACAGGCAACTCGGAAAACATAGTACCCGCAGTACAGGACACTACCAAATTTCTGGAGGAGAATAATAGACTTTTACAGGAAACTTTGGCCCCACCCAACAGTACAACAAGGAGATCTTTGACAAAGGGAGACGGGGAGAGTTGGACCTACAACCCGGAGAGCAAGTCTGGCTCGCCACACAGAACCTCAAACTGGCTTGCCCATCGAGGAAATTGGGACCCAGGTTCATTGGGCCTTTTCAGGATGAAGAGGAAAGTCAATCAAGTGGCATATGAGTTGGAACTCCCGCCGTCTCTGCGGGTCCATCTCGTCTTTCATGTGGTCCTGTTAAAACCTGTGACCCCAAATCCTTTTCCTGGGCAAAACATAGGCCCACCAGGACCAATTTTAGTTTGATGGTGAGGAAGAATTTGAAGTCGAATCCATCCTGGACTGCCGAAAAAGGGGTGGCGGGGTTCAATACCTAGTGAAATGGAGGGGTTACGGCCCTGAAGAGAGCTCCTGGGAGCCCGAAGCCAACATCCATGGGGATGAACTTATCCAGTCCTTCAAGAATAACAATCCTGCCAGGTTTGCCCGGCTGGGCATCCAGAGGCTGCCCCTTGGGGGGGGGGCAATGTTAGGAAAATGGCCGTTCCTGGCCATCTCTGACTGCCTGTGCACGTTGCGCGCGCCTGTGCGCATTCGCGTGCGCCTGTGCGCGTTCGCGTGCGCCTGTGCGCGTTCACATGCGCCTGTGAGCTTCGTGCGTGTGCCCGAGCGCGTCAATGGCGCCAAACAGCCTATTTAAGCAGACAACACCCTGTGGCGGATACTGTCCATTCTACAGTGTGTTCCTGAACTATCTGTTACCTGATTATCTGTTCCTGTGACCCGGCTTGTTTGACCCTGCTTGATCTCTGCCTGCACTGACCTCGGCTTCCACGACCACTCTCCTGCCTGCCCCCTTGTACCTTTGCTGCCAGCCCGTTGATGAACTCTGCCTGTGTACTGCACCGCCAGCCAGTTACCGACCCAGCTTGTACCACCACTCTGTCAACTAGCACGAGACCAGAGGAATCTCTTCAGTTGTCCCCGGTGACCAGCTCAACCCTCGTGCCATCCTCACTCCTGGGCCTCCTGTCTACTCTACCAGGGGTTCACATATCAGGGTCACAAGAGAGGTTACTCCTGCATACGTCAGACTCCACCACCAGGTACGTGACAGCTACCTTTATTTCAGTGTTTCCTCTTTTATAGTCACAGAAAAGTAGGAGTAATAGGATCTGTAAAAGAACCATATAAGGGGATCTGTACTAAGTTTCATTTGGAAGAAAATGACACCTAATTTCAAGGAAATAGAAACTCTACTGGATAGACGAAACTAGCTTCAAGCATCTTAGCCTAGCATGGAGTCTTAGCATATATATATGTGTAATAGAAAAACTTTGGTCATAAATAATCCTCCAAAATGGAGACACTTAGGCTATACATATTCCTTCAAGAACCATATATAATTAGCTCTTAGCAATGAATATGAGTGTCTTGTTCTTCAAAGATGAACCTCAAATTATAACCATTAGCATTCAAATAGGTCCCAAAATCAACTGTATGCACATCTCAGTCCAGAGTGACTATAAAATCGTCGATGTATCTAGAATAGATGAAGAGGGTGGTGTCTCCAATAATGTACCATTCCTCCCACCAACCTATATATAGGTTGGCAAAGGTAGGCGGTCAATTTGTCCTTCATAGATGCACCCCACTTCTGGAGATACCAACCCCCACCAATACATGTTTGTGGGTCATCAGAAAATACACTCCTAGTATAAAATGTTTTAAATCTTTATTACATGGTGATATCAAGATTTTTTTTATCTGTGGTCCGATTTGTCTCGAAGAAAGCTCCAACACTAAGGAAAGTGTTATCTACTGGAGAGGAGCTCAAAGTTCGTTCTGAACACAGTGTCTGACAAAACTTTAATCGTTTGGGTGTTTGTTCAAACTTCTGGCTTTTTAGTTTTTTGATGGTTAAAAGTCATAAAAAGTAACAGTATTTCTACCAATTCTACACACAACAGCTTCCTTCCTGTCAATGATTGCTAGTGAAGTGGCGGGTGCAGACACCCATTGCGTCCTTAGCAACCAATGTGTTAGTAAAAAGGACTTGCTAGTGTTCTTGGCCGTTTCCGCGGTGGTGCGCGTTCACGCGCTCCCGTGTGCACCCGCGTGCACGTGCGCGCACCTGTGCGCGCGCACGCACCGGAAACGGCGCCTATTTAAACTCTGGACATCCTGCACCAAGTTGCTGCTTGTTCTACAGCGTTCCAGACCTGTGGGCCTCAGCTCCCTACCTGTTCCTGTGTTTCACCTGCTTCCTGTTGACCCGGCTTGCCTTGACCTGTTGTCCGCTACCTGCATCGACCCCGGCTATCCATGACCATCCGCTTGTCTACTCCTCTGTACCTCCGCTGCCCGCCCGTTAACGAACCTTTGCCTGAACTTGACGATCCGCTTGCCTAACCCTTTTGTACCTCTCTGCCTGCACGTTGCCAACCCTGCTTGTACGACCATTCTCCTGTTTGCACGACCTTTTGGAATCTCACTACAACATCTGTGACCATCCAGCCCTCGTGCCATCCCGCACTCTCGGGCCTCTGTCTACACTACCAGGGGTCCTTGAATCGGGTGCGCAAGAGCGGTTGTTCCCTGCACAAGACAGACTCCACCGTCAGGTACGTAACAGAAACAAGCAGCCATGACTGAGTCTGCGCAGGGAACACGCTCCGCCATGGACGACTTATGCGCCCACCTGGCTGGCCTTACCCAGGCCGTTAAGAATCTGCAGGAGGGATACACCCGGTTGGAGGAACGGGTACAGGAATTGTCTACCACCCCTGCCTCCGAGTCCGCTGCTGCCCGCACCATAGTGGCCCTGCCCTTGGAACCCAAAGTCCCGCTGCCGGATAAGTTTTCCGGGGACCGACGCAAGTTTCGGGTCTTCCGGAGCACCTGCGACTTGTATCTGGGTCTCCAGCCATGGACATTTTCATTAGAGAGCACCAAGGTTGGGTTTGTGATTTCTCTCTTACAGGGTGAACCCCAAGCCTGGGCCCTCCGATTGTGGGAGCAGAGTGCCCCCGAAGTTGATTCTGCTGCAGCCCTCTTCTTGGCCATGGCGCAGCTTTATGATGACCCCCATCTGGCCTCCACGGCCGAAGCCACCCTGTACAACCTCCAGCAGGGCCGCCGCCCAGTGGAGGATTACGCCTCCGAGTTTCGGCGTTGGAGTTCCGATACCGCCTGGGGCAGCGTGGCACTTATCTTTCAATTCTGTATGGGGCTGTCGGAGGCAGTAAAAGACGAGTTGGCTCGAGTGGGGATTCCTAAGACCCTGGAGGAGCTGGTCACCTTGGCCATCTCCATAGACCGGCGCATTAGAGAGCGCCGTGCCGAAAGGTCTTCTGGACCAGTGCGTCCTACCTGGATGCTCCCTCGGGTACCCAGTTACCCGACACCGCCGGCTTTCCGGCCACCTCCTCCTCCTCTCCCCCGGATTCCTCTGAACCCATGCAGGTTGGGTTGCTCCGACCATCACTCTCCAGTGAGGAGAGACAACGCCGGTTCCAGCTGAGTCTGTGCCTCTATTGTGGAGAACCTGGTCACATGGTTCGGACCTGCCCCGCCAAGCGTGGTAAGTGCCTGTCCACTACTTCTGATGTACCAGTTAACTCCCGTACCCATCTCACCATTCTCTTGTCTCTGCAGCTTCTAGGAGGGATTATCACGGTGCCGGCTATCCTTGATTCCGGCGAGTGCAGCTGCTTTGTCGACCTGGACTTTGCAGCACAGCACCATATCCCCCTGCAACAAAAGGTCACAAACTGGTGATCCGCCTGGCTGACGGATCACATATTAAATCCGGAACCGTCACCCACGAGACAATCCCTCTGCTTACCTGCACCCCGGAGGGTCACAGGGAACATCTGCGGCTGGATGCCATTGCCTCTCCACTCTGCCCCATCATCCTGGGATTGCCCTGGTTCCGGGCCCACAACCCCAGCATCAACTGGGCTACTGGAACCGTCCGGTTCCTATCTCCGAACTGCCGTCGGCATTGTCTGAGCCCTAGGGACGGGACTGTTCCAAATCTCCTCAGCCTGGAGGCCGACACCTAACCGGATGTTCGGGCTCTTCTTCCCCCGGCCTACCATGCATTTATCGACGTTTTTAGTAAAAAGGGGGCAGACAAACTTCCGCCGCACAGGCCTTACGATTGCCCCATTGAACTGCTGCCCGGGGCAGAGGTGCCGTTTGGGAGGATCTACCCTCTTTCTGAACCAGAGTTGGCGGCCCTTAAATCCTACTTGGAGGAGAACACCAAGAAAGGATTCATCAGGCCCTCTACATCTCCGGCCGGAGCTGGCATCTTCTTCGTGGAGAAAAAAGACCATTCACTCCGGCCATGCATAGATTATAGGGAGCTTAACCGGGTAACCATCAAAAACCGGTACCCGCTACCCTTGGTCCCTGAACTTTTTCAACAGCTTGGGTCTGCAACTGTCTTCACCAAGCTCGACTTGCGGGGGGCATATAATCTTATCCGGATCAGAGAGGGAGACGAATGGAAGACGGCATTTCGTACTAGGTTTGGGCATTACGAATACCTGGTGATGCCCTTCGGCCTATGTAACGCCCCCGCAACCTTCCAACATTTCGTCAACGACGTGTTCCGAGACTTCCTGGACCTTTTTGTTATAATTTTTTTAGATGATATCCTGGTCTTTTCCAATTCCTTGGAGGAACACCGCAGGCACGTCACCAAGGTTCTTGGGCGTTTACGCCAGCATGGCGTATACGCCAAAGCGGAGAAATGTTCATTTGAACAACCCAGTATGCAGTTCCTGGGACTGGTCATCTCTACGACGGGCGTCCACATGGATCCCCAGAAGGTTTCCACCATCCTGGAATGGCCTGCACCCACAGACCGAAAAGGAGTACAAAGGTTTGTGGGCTTTGCAAATTTTTATAGAAAATTCATTAAAGGATTCTCCGCCATCGTGGAGCCCATCACCAGTTTAACTAAACAAAATACCCGGTTTAAGTGGTCCCCCGAAGCGCAAGCCGCCTTTCAGAAACTCAAGGCTCTCTTCACGTCCGCTCCCGTTCTGAAGCACCCGGATCCAGCCTTGCCATACGTCCTGGAGGCGGACGCATCTGAGACGGCAGTAGGGGCTATCCTGTCCCAACGCCAGGGTGTCAAGGCCCTGCTCCACCCAGTGGCATTCTTTTCTAGGAAGCTGGCTGCCCCTGAGCGGAACTACGATGTGGGAGACCGGGAATTACTGGCCATTAAATCGGCACTAGAGGAGTGGCGCTATTTGTTGGAAGGGGCCTCTCACCCTATCTTGATATTCACGGATCATAAAAACCTGCAATATCTACGGACTGCAAAAAGATTGAGACCCAGGCAAGCCCGCTGGGCGCTATTCTTTTCCAGGTTTCATTTTCACCTTACTTACCGTCCCGGATCCAAGAATAGTAAACCCGACGCCCTTTCCCGCATGTTCACTGAACCAGGCGATACCACTCCACCAGATACTATCCTGCCCGCACGGAATTTTCTGCTGACAGACGAGGACTTTCTCTCCCAACTCCGTCGAGTATTGGACGAGTCTGCCACCGATCGAGACACTCGATTGTCCATAAGGGATGGTCTATGGTGGCTGGGACGGAAGATGTTCATCCCAGCAAACTTGCGGCTGAGGGTGCTGGGTCGATGCCACGACCACAAACTGGCAGGACATTTTGGCACACAAAAGACCGCAGAACTCGTCTCACGGTCATTCTGGTGGCCCAACATTTTGGAGGACTGCAGAAAATATGTTGGATCCTGTCCCGTGTGTGCCAGGAACAAGACAGACAGAGCCAAAGCCTGGGGCCTGTTGAACCCCCTTCCTATACCTGAACGCCCGTGGTCGCAACTGGCGATCGACTTTATCGTGGAACTCCCTCCGTCAGAGGGGTTTTCTACAATCTTTGTCATTGTGGACCGGATGACAAAGATGGCCCATTTCATTTATGTGAAGGAGACCCCTTCAGCGGCCGAAACAGCCCGTATATTCATAAGGGAAATTGTTTGATTGCATGGAGTGCCCAGCAACATTGTGTCGGATCGAGGCGTCCAGTTCACATCAAAATTTATCCATCGTCACGTTGGGTTAGTAGAACCCTCTTCCTGCTTTTTGTAGCGTCTATTACGAGGTCGCAAACCAAGCAGGAAAGGCAAACGGGCAACCAGACCCCCACCATGCGACTCCTCTTTCGGTCAAGCTAAAGATCAGGTCGTGTGTTCCGGGAGGTTTTAAAACTACACTTGACCTGCGGAGCTAGGCTGTGTTACAACGACCCGTGAGGTACGTTAGTTTGTTAAAGGGAATACTTATATGCCCGACAAAGCCGGCGACTTCCCCAGAGGAAGTGTATTTACTTTACCCGGTAGAAACAGTAGGCCAGGTGTTACTGTT
>BLSH010005632.1:46557-68817 GCA_018402905.1 Glandirana rugosa | reverse complement strand
ATAAGAGAAGGAGTCTGGAATGGCCCACTGCTATAAGAGAAGGAGTCTGGAATGGCCCACTGCTATAAGGGAAGGAGCCAGGAGTGGCCCACTGCTATAAGGGACGGAGCCAGGAGTGGCCCACTGCTACAAGGGAAGGAGCCAGGATGGCTCACTGCTATGAGGGAAGAAGCCAGGAGTGGCCCACTAGCACTGCTATAAGGGAAGGAGCCAGGAGTGGCCCACTGGCACTGCTATAAGGGAAGGAGCCTGGAGTGGCCCACTGGCACTGCTTTAAGGGAAGGAGCCTGGAGTGGCCCACTGGCACTGCTATAAGGGAAGGAGCCTGGAGTGGCCCACTGGCACTGCTATAAGGGAAGGAGCCTGGAGTGGCCCACTGGCACTGCTATAAGGGAAGGAGCCAGACGGAACATTCCAGGTTTAAATCAGAAGCATAGCTACAACTTTCAGGGCCCCATTATAAGAATTTTTTTTTAATTATACTCTTTTTTATTTTATTTTTTACAGTTTTGTTAGGAGAACGTGGGGGAGGGGGGCTTTTGATGAAATATCAAGGGTTTTAAGACAGAGAAAGTAATTGAGGACGTCACCAATCTCCACCTCTTCAGCCTCAGCTGCACAGAATGAATAATCAGGAATAGTTCTGTACGGAGGCTTCCCGTTCATTCGCATTCTATGCTTCAGTTATGAAAGGACACAGGAGCGATCGGTACCGTTCACTAACCCTGTCCATTCAGAAAAGGAAGGGGCTGGTAAAATTTTTACCTGCCCCTTCCCCCGCTCTCCATCCTGACATATCCCCAGCAGCAGCCGGCGGAAGAACCTGGCAGTGCTGCGGGGGACAAGAGGAGGGGGGGTGCAGGTGAGCACACAGGGGGGCCTGGGGCAGCAGAAAGAAGCTGGATAGGAGGGGTGGTGGGTAGGTGGGATATAGAGGAACCGATTCCACTCCATTTTCCTCCTGCAGCCACGGAATGTCTGGGAGAGGGAGAGGAGGAGCAGAATTCAGCAGCTGCAGGAGGAAAATGGAAGGCAATGGTTTCTTTGTGTGCTGTTGCCCCTGCTACCCCTCCTATCCAGGTGTACAGAGGGTGGCCCACCCTGATTTCCCTATCACAGATAAATCGCATTGCCAATATGACTGCTGGGAAACCACCCATTTATAGTGAGGGTGTTGGCTTATGCTATAGCGCCCCCCCTACTGGTCATCTAGCTGATCTTACTTCAAAGGCGGTGGTGGTGAAATTTCACATTAGTTTGGTGGGTTGACCTCGAACCCAATGCTCTACCTGAAAATGGGCCTCATCCCTACTGCCTTGACTCCTGATCTTGGTTCATGGTTCATGTTCGCTGTACAGCACTGCGGTATATGTCAGAGCTTTACAAATGTATAATAAGAATAGTGTGTGACTGTAGGAGGACATTAGAGTGTAAGCTCCTCTGGTACAAAGACTGATGTGAACGGCTCAATGATCTTCATTCTATATATTTAGAATAATAATAGTGTGTGACTCTAGAACAGCCTTTCTCAACCTTTTCAACATGGAGGAACCCTTTATAAAAAAACCTTTCCGGTCTCGGGGAACCCCTGCTAAAACTTTCTATATCTACAACTCATGATACATTAGTGGGAAGAATGCTCCTTACATTTGTGATCATTGTGAAGAATTACCCCCTTACAGAGCGCTAAAAAGTCCAATGGTGTCAGTGGGAACTTATCTGAGAAGCATACATTGCTTACTGCTCAAGGAACCCCTAGCAACCTCTGGAGGAACCCTGGTTGAGAAACCCTGCTCTAGAAGGACATTAGAGTGGAAGCTTCTATGGGACAGAGTGTTACGCCTACTCCTACATTGGAGCTACAGATTTCATATTTCCCTGAACGTATTTTAAGTTCTTACTCTCTCTTTTTTTATCTTCTTACAGCTGTGATCACCTGATGGGACCAGAATGTGGAGATATATAAGATACATGTTCTACACAATGTCTTTATTTGTGTGGGTTGCTGCCTTTTCTTTCTACTACCATGAACAAATCAGACCTCAGAAGATGAGACATCAGAAACTTCCCATTGCCAGAGACACCATTACAGTTCTGGATAGTCGAACATTCATCATCTCTCCGTATTATGAGCCTAGAATTGGCCAATCAGTCCGGGTCATCGCCATCATCCATGTATCTGTGAAAGAACTCTACTGTATCTTCCGTTGTTCCTCCAATCAGAACGTCTCTGTCAGGGCACAAATAAATCTTCATGATGACAGATTCGGGTTCCCGTATGGAACAGCGGATCTTCTATGTGCAGAACCTTCCGGGTGTGATTACACTTATATGTCTTTCTCTTCAATTATCTCCACAAATACAAGTCAGGACCTCCTGTTTGAAGTCAGGAACCGTCCACCACCACCAATCTCTTCAAATTTCACCGTCTGTATTTCTACTTTGTTTGGAAACTTCAACAATGCCCTCCAGATGATCCAAAGTATTGAGATGTACAAGATTCTGGGGGCCTCCAGAGTCACCATCTATAAAACCAACTGTTCCCGGGATGTAGATAAGGTGTTACGTCATTACGTTGATGAAGGAACTCTAGAGGTGGTGCCATGGCCAATAGACCGCCATTTTAAGACATCGACAGAATGGCAGTATTTCCATGGACTCGACGCTGAGATTGGATATTTCGGACAAACTGCAACCCTAAATGATTGTCTATACAGGAACATGTACAAAAGTAAGTTTGTTCTCCTCAATGACATTGATGAAATTGTTCTTCCAATCAAGGACTGGGATTGGTCATCCCTGATGGAGAACCTCCAGAATAAACACACAAATACAAGCGTCTTCCTCTTTGAGAGTCATCTCTTCCCCATTCCAGACAAGATCTCTGGATTTGACCTGTGGCCCCGCGTTCCCGGGGTCAATATTCTCACTTACCGTCTCCGACTCCCTAACAGGGGGAAAAAAGTCAATGCCCCCAAAATGATTGTGAATCCCCGAGACTTAAGTGAAACCTCCATTCACTTAGCGGCGACACTCCAAAAAAATTCAACGAATATAAAAGAAGATACGGCCATTCTCTTCCACTGTAAAGAGAGGAACAAATACACCATAAAGGACCTCGTTCCACACGATAGGTTGATGAGATACAACGCATCCTTAGTGCCCAATGTAGATAAGGTGATTCAGAGACTTTTCCCTCAGCAATAGACCCCCCACCTGTTTATCCTGTAATGTAGAGTGAAGATTGGAATTCTGTGTACATGACTCCTAATTCAAACATTTACTCTCGATTTTAGTTATTAAGAGATATCGATCAGAAAAGCCTTGATCTGAATGGCGAGCTTCCTCCTCCACTATCTGATTACTGATCCAGAACTTCTTCCTCCACCACTATTGTTATTAGACAGGATTTATATAGCCCCGACAGTTTGCACAGAGCTTTACCATATTAGGGCAGACAGCACAATTAGAATACAATTCAATACAGGAGGAATCAGAGGGCCCTGATCGGTAGAGCTTACAATCTAGGAGGGAGGGTCAAGTGATACGAAAGGGTAATAACTGCGGGGGATGAGCTGATGGAGAAGTGTAGTTGTTAGGTGGCGGCAGGATAGGCTTCCCTGAAGAGAAAAGTTCTCAGCGATCGCCTAAAAGTGGATAGATGGAGACGGATTGGGGTAGGGAATTCCAGAGGATGAGAGAGGCTCGGGAGAAGTCCTGGAGGCGAATATGGGAGGAGGGGATGAGGGAGCTGGAGAGCAGGAGGTCTTGGGAGGAGAGAAGAGGACAGTTAGGTTGGTATTTTGAGACTAGGCTGGTGATGTAGCTGGGAGCAGAGTTGTGGACGGCTTTGTAGCTCATTGTTAGTATTTAACTCGTTGGGCGAGTGGCAACCAATGGAGGGATTGGCAGAGAGGGGTGTCAGCCAATGGAGGGATTGGCAGAGAGGGGTGGCAGACGCTGAGCGGTTTGTAAGATGGATGAATCTGGCAGTGGCATTCATGATGGACTGGAGGGGGGATAGTCTGTGTAGAGGTAAGACAATGAGGAGGGAGTTGCAGTAGTCGAGGCGAGAGATGACCAGGGAGTGAATCAGGAGCTTGGTGTTGTCGAAGGTTGGGAAGGGACGTATTTAAGAGATGTTGCGGTGATTGAGGCGGAAAGCCTTAGAAAGTGATTGGATGTGGGGCCAAAAGGAGAGTTCAGAGTGCAGGATAACACCAAGCACCCTGACATGTGGGGATGGGTGGATGGTGGTGCCATTGCTCTTTGCAGAGAAGTCGGGGGAAGAGGGGGAGGAAATATTAGGAGTTCAGTTTTTGGACAAGCTGGGCTTGAGGAAGTGGTGTGACCTCCAGGCAGATATGTCTGTTAGTAAGTTGGTGATGGGTGAGGAGACTGATGGAATGAGTTGGGGGGTGGAGCGGTAGATTTGAGTATCGTCAGCGTAGAAATAATATTGAAACCCGTGGGAGGCAATCAGCTGGCACAGGGAAGAGGTGTAGATTGAAAATAAGAGAGGTCCAAGAACAGAACCTTGGGGGGCCCCGACAGAGAGGGGAAGAGGAGAGGAGGAGGTAGAATTGTACGTGACACTGAAGGTGCGATGGGATAGGTAGGATGAGAGCCACTGAAGAGCACAGTCATGGAGACCAAGGGAGTAAAGTTTTTTTTTTTGAGGAGGGGGTGGTCAACTGTTTTAAAGGCAGCCGATATGTCCAGGAGTGGGAGTATAAGACACACCGTCACCTTATATACAGATTACTGATCAATCACTGCTTCCTCCTCCACTATCTGACCAGACACACCGTCACCTTATATACAGATTACTGACCCATCACTGCTTCCTCCTCCTCTATCTGACCAGACACCTCGTCACCTTATATACAGATTACTGATCAATCACTGCTTCCTCCTCCTCTATCTGACCAGACACCTCATCACCTTATATACAGATTACTGATCAATCACTGCTTCCTCCTCCTCTATCTGACCAGACACTCCGTCACCTTAGATACAGATTACTGATCAATCACTGCTTCCTCCTCCTCTATCTGACCAGACACCCCCTCACCTTATATACAGATTACTGATCCATCACTGCTTCCTTCTCTTCTATCTGACCAGACACCCCGTCAAATTATATACAGATTACTGATCAATCACTGCTTCCTCCTCCTCTATCTGACCAGACACCCCGTCAAATTATATACAGATTACTGATCAATCACTGCTTCCTCCCCCTCTATCTGACCAGACACCTCGTCACTTTATATACAGATTACTGGCTCATCACTGCTTCCTCCTCCTCTATCTGACCAGACACCCGTCACCTTATATACAGATTACTGATCAATCACTGCTTCCTCCTCCTCTATCTGACCAGACACCGCGTCACCTTATATACAGATTACTGATCAATCACTGCTTCCTCCTCCTCTATCTGACCAGACACCCCGTCACCTTATATACAGATTACTGATCAATCACTGCGTCCTCCTCCTCTATCTGACCAGACACCTCGTCATCTTATATACAGATTACTGATCAATCACTGCTTCCTCCTCCTCTATCTGACCAGACACCCCGTCACCTTATATACAGATTACTGATCAATCACTGCTTCCTCCCCCCTATCTGACCAGACACACCGTCACCTTATATACAGATTACTGATCAATCACTGCTTCCTCCTCCTCTATCTGACCAGACACCCCGTCACCTTATATACAGATTACTGATCAATCACTGCTTCCTCCTCCTCCTCTCTCTGACCAGACACTCCGTCACCTTATATACAGATTACTGATCAATCACTGCTTCCTCCTCCTCCTCTCTCTGACCAGACACTCTGTCACCTTATATACAGATTACTGATCAATCACTGCTTCCTCCTCCTCTATCTGACCAGACACCACGTCACCTTATATACAGATTACTGATCAATCACTGCTTCCTCCTCCTCTATCTGACCAGACACCCCGTCACTTTATATACAGATTACTGATCAATCACTGCTTCCTCCTCCACTATCTGACCAGACACACCGTCACCTTATATACAGATTAGTGATCAATCACTGCTTCCCCCTCCTCTATCTGACCAGACACCCCGTCACCTTATATACAGATTACTGATCAATCACTGCTTCCTCCTCCTCCTCTGACCAGACACCCCGTCACCTTATATACAGATTACTGATCAATCACTGCTTCCTCCTCCTCTCTCTGACCAGACACCCCCTCACCTTATATACAGATTACTGATCAATCACGGCTTCCTCCTCCTCTATCTGACCAGACACCTCGTCACCTTATATACAGATTACTGATCAATCACTGCTTCCTCCTCCTCTATCTGATCAGACACACCGTCACCTTATATACAGATTACTGATCAATCACTGCTTCCTCCTCCTCTATCTGACCAGACACTCCGTCACCTTAGATACAGATTACTGATCAATCACTGCTTCCTTCTCTTCTATCTGACCAGACACCTCGTCACCTTATATACAGATTACTGATCAATCACTGCTTCCTCCTCCTCTATCTGATCAGACACACCGTCACCTTATATACAGATTACTGATCAATCACTGCTTCCTCCTCCTCTATCTGACCAGACACTCCGTCACCTTAGATACAGATTACTGATCAATCACTGCTTCCTCCTCCTCTATCTGACCAGACACCTCGTCACCTTATATACAGATTACTGATTAATCACTGCTTCCTTCTCCTCTATCTGACCAGACACCCCGTCACCTTATATACAGATTACTGATCCTCCTCTATCTGACCAGACACCCCGTCACCTTATATACAGATTACTGATCAATCACTGCTTCCTTCTCTTCTATCTGACCAGACACCTCGTCACCTTATATACAGATTACTGATCAATCACTGCTTCCTCCTCCTCTATCTGACCAGACACTCTGTCACCTTATATACAGATTACTGATCAATCACTGCTTCCTCCTCTATCTGACCAGACACCCCGTCACCTTATATACAGATTACTGATCAATCACTGCTTCTTCCTCCACTATCTGACCAGACACCTCGTCACCTTATATACAGATTACTGATCAATCACTGCTTCCTCCTCCTCTATCTGACCAGACACCTCGTCACCTTATATACAGATTACTGATCAATCACTGCTTCCTCCTCCTCTATCTGACCAGACACCTCATCACCTTATATACAGATTACTGATCAATCACTGCGTCCTTCTCCTCTATCTGACCAGACACCTCGTCACCTTATATACAGATTACTTATCAATCACCGCTTCATCCTCCTCTATCTGACCAGACACCCCGTCACCTTATATACAGATTACTGATCAATCACTGCTTCCTCCTCCTCTATCTGACCAGACACCCCGTCAACTTATATACAGATTACTGATCAAACACTGCTTCCTCCTCCTCTATCTGACCAGACACCTTGTCACCTTATATACAGATTACTGATCAATCACTGCTTCCTCCTCCTCTATCTGACCAGACAGACCGTCACCTTATATACAGATTACTGATCAATCACTGCTTCCTCCTCCTCTATCTGACCAGACACTCCGTCACCTTATATACAGATTACTGATCAATCACTGCTTCCTCCTCCTCTATCTGACCAGACACCCTGTCACCTTATATACAGATTACTGATCCATCAATGCTTCCTTCTCCTCTATCTGACCAGATACACCGTCACCTTATATACAGATTACTGATCAATCACTGCTTCCTCCTCCTCTATCTGACCAGACACCTCGTCACCTTATATACAGATTACTAATCAATCACTGCTTCCTCCTCCTCTATCTGACCAGACACCTCGTCACCTTATATACAGATTACTGATCAATCACTGCTTCCTTCTCCTCTATCTGACCAGACACCTCGTCACCTTATATACAGATTACTTATCCAGCACTGCTTCCTCCTCCTCTATCTGACCAGACACCCCGTAATCTTATATGCAGACTACTGATCAATCACTGCTTCCTTCTCCTCTATCTGACCAGACACCCCGTCACCTTATATACAGATTACTGATGAATCACTGCTTCCTTCTCTTCTATCTGACCAGACACCTCATCACCTTATATACAGATTACTGATCAATCACTGCTTTCTCCTCCTCTATCTGACCAGACACCTTGTCACCTTATAAACAGATTACTGATCAATCACTGCTTCCTCCTCCTCTATCTGACCAGACCCTCCATCACCTTATATACAGATTACTGATCAATCACTGCTTCCTCCTCTATCTGACCAGACACCACGTCACCTTATATACAAATTACTGATCAATCACTGCTTCCTCCTCCTCTATCTGACCAGACACCTCATCACCTTATATACAGATTACTGATCAATCACTGCTTCCTCCTCCTCTATCTGACCAGACACTCTGTCACCTTATATACAGATTACTGATCAATCACTGCTTCCTCCTCCTCTATCTGACCAGACACCTCATCACCTTATATACAGATTACTGATCAATCACTGTGTCCTTCTCCTCTATCTGACCAGACACCTCGTCACCTTATATACAGATTACTTATCAATCACCGCTTCATCCTCCTCTATCTGACCAGACACCCCGTCACCTTATATACAGATTACTGATCAATCACTGCTTCCTCCTCCTCTATCTGACCAGACACCCCGTCAACTTATATACAGATTACTGATCAAACACTGCTTCCTCCTCCTCTATCTGACCAGACACCTTGTCACCTTATATACAGATTACTGATCAATCACTGCTTCCTCCTCCTCTATCTGACCAGACAGACCGTCACCTTATATACAGATTACTGATCAATCACTGCTTCCTCCTCCTCTATCTGACCAGACACTCCGTCACCTTATATACAGATTACTGATCAATCACTGCTTCCTCCTCCTCTATCTGACCAGACACCCTGTCACCTTATATACAGATTACTGATCCATCACTGCTTCCTTCTCCTCTATCTGACCAGATACACCGTCACCTTATATACAGATTACTGATCAATCACTGCTTCCTCCTCCTCTATCTGACCAGACACCTTGTCACCTTATATACAGATTACTGATCAATCATTGCTTCCTCCTCCTCTATCTGACCAGACACCCTGTCACCTTATATACAGATTACTGATCAATCACTGCTTCCTTCTCCTCTATCTGACCAGACACCTCGTCACCTTATATACAGATTACTAATCAATCACTGCTTCCTCCTCCTCTATCTGACCAGACACCTCGTCACCTTATATACAGATTACTGATCAATCACTGCTTCCTTCTCCTCTATCTGACCAGACACCTCGTCACCTTATATACAGATTACTGATCAATCACTGCTTCCTCCTCCTCTCTCTAACCAGACACCTCATCACCTTATATACAAATTACTGATCAATCACTGCTTCCTCCTCCTCTATCTGACCAGACACCTCGTCACCTTATATACAGATTACTGATCAATTACTGCTTCCTTCTCCTCTATCTGACCAGACACACCGTCACCTTATATACAGATTAATGATCAATCGCTGCTTCCTCCTCCTCTATCTGACCAGACACCCCGTCACCTTATATACAGATTACTGATCAATCACTGCTTCCTCCTCCTCTATCTGACCAGACACCCCGTCACCTTATATACAGATTACTGATCAATCACTGCTTCCTCCCCCTCTATCTGACCAGACACTCCGTCACCTTATATACAGATTACTGATCAATCACTGCTTCCTCCTCCTCTATCTGACCAGACCCTCCATCACCTTATATACAGATTACTGATCAATCACTGCTTCCTCCTCTATCTGACCAGACACCACGTCTCCTTATATACAGATTACTGATCAATCACTGCTTCCTCCTCCTCTCTCTAACCAGACACCTCGTCACCTTATATACAGATTACTGATCAATCACTGCTTCCTCCTCCTCTTTCTGACCAGACACCCCGTCACCTTATATACAAATTACTGATCAATCACTGCTTCCTCCTCCTCTCTCTAACCAGACACCTCGTCACCTTATATACAGATTACTGATCAATCACTGCTTCCTCCTCCTCTTTCTGACCAGACACCCCGTCACCTTATATACAGATTACTGATCAATCACTGCTTCCTCCTCCTCTATCTGACCAGACACCCCGTCACCTTATATACAGATTACTGATCAATCACTGCTTCCTCCTCCTCTGTCTGACCAGACACCTCGTCACCTTATATACAGATTACTGATCAATCACTGTTTCCTCCTCCTCTATCTGACCAGACACCCCGTCACCTTATATACAGATTACTGATCAATCACTGCTTCCTCCTCCTCTATCTGACCAGACACCTCATCACCTTATATACAGATTACTGATCAATCACTGCTTCCTCCTCCTCTATCTGACCAGACACCTCGTCACCTTATATACAGATTACTGATCAATCACTGGTTCCTCCTCCAATTTCTGACCAGACACCTCATCACCTTATATACAGATTACTGATCAATCACTGCTTCCTTCTCCTCTATCTGACCAGACGCCCCGTCACCTTATATACAGATTACTGATCAATCACTGGTTCCTCCTCCACTATCTGACCAGACACCTCATCACCTTATATCACAAATAAAATGAAGCTGCGCTATAGGTAACAGTCCATATTCCGATTAGTAACCATTGATCAGAGCACCCGGTGCACTGCACATAATGTGTATCCACCACCAAAATATGAGGAGGCTTACCAGACCCAGCGGGAAGCCAAGCATGGGGTTGTAATGACTGGATCGTTCATTCAAACGTATTCCACATATGAGCGTTTCCACAGCAACGAAAAGGATAGCATTCACAGAAAGAAATCAGCACATCCTCCCACGGGCTGCCTCTTTAAAAACACCCCAGGTGAGGTTGTAACGGACCGTCAGTGGAGAAAATAACAAGAAAAGCCCATATAGTAAAGCACTGTATATAAGGTTTATTCAGATAAAAGCACAGAATACTCACACAGTCGAAGCAAAGTGTCAGCATGTATCATAGAAAAGCCGGCTCTTTCCAAAACATTAGGGTGACGTCAGCGCGCCCTCCCGACGTACGTTTCGTCACAGATGATGTCGTCTGGGGATAGGGCGCGCCGCTGAGTCACCATATTAATAGCTATAGCCGTCCCTGAATGTGAAGCATGAGCGGCCATTTCAACTGCTGGAAGAAACAATTCCCATGATATTAGGGAAACACAAACACGGAAGGGGTGTGGTTATTCCCCCGATCTGAAGGCACTCGCGGCCATCTTATCTCCTGGAAAAGTTCACATTTCATACGGAAATGTAAAGGGGACCAAGAACATCAGTACACTGCACATTCCAGGAGTATCACATAGGGTCCTCTAGAATAGTAACACTTATCAGTGCACTAAGTAAGATGCTGAATTAACCATAAAAAATGTTATTTTACATTTGTTGTTCAGATGTGATATGTAACTAAGTGTAAAACTGGACACAAGGTTACCAGGCCACATGCCCGCAACATGGGGAGTATGGGTGCTTTGGGGCAGGGGGGGCTCTACACCCTCCACCCCAAAGCACCTTGTTTCCATGTTGATGGGGACAAGAGCCTCTTCCTGACAACCCTGGCTGGTACGGTCCAGGAGGGGGGGGGCCGCTTGCTCGTCCCCACCCCCTTTCCTGGCCTGCCAGGCTGTGTGCTCGGATAAGGGTCTGGTATGGATTTTGGGGGGGACCCTACGCCGTTTTTTCGGCGTGGGTGCTCCTCTTAAAATCCATGCCAGTTCGAAGA
This sequence comes from Glandirana rugosa, assembly GCA_018402905.1. NCBI lineage: Eukaryota > Metazoa > Chordata > Amphibia > Anura > Ranidae > Glandirana > Glandirana rugosa. The sequence continues at coordinate 56,998 of BLSH010005632.1, read as the reverse complement.
GCCTGGTATGCTCTGGGGGGGGACCCCACGCAAATTTTTTGCGGGGGTTTCCCTTTAAGACACCTAGCACACAAGTTGCGCCGCAAGTCGGATCACCGCAATCCGACTTCTGGTGCGGCTTCTATTCAAATCAATGGGCTCCCATAGGGAACCATTGATTTTGAATAGAAGCAGAAAACGCCGCAAAAAGCTAGCGTGAAAAAACGTGCATTGACGTCAATGCAAAACGCCAAGCAAAACGTCAGTCTTTTCCCTGACGTCAGGCTCGGCGTTTTGCTTATTTTTGTGCAAACGCCCGTGTGTGTGAGGCCTAAATGTCAATAAAATAAAAACGGATTGGAAAACGCGAACACGGTCGCTCATGTCTCACATCCAGTTTAATCTAAACAAAAATCAAACAAAAATTAGGCATAAAATCAATTCAGTTGAGTGAAAATAAGAATAAGGAATGTATATATTTGAAAATAAATGATGAATAAATAAAGATACGTATAAAAAATTAAAAAAGAAAAAAGGAAAGAAAAAAATATATATGAAGAAAAAGAAAAAATGAAAAAATTGAAAAATTGATTGAATTTAATTTAAATGGAACCTGGAAAATATATGAAAAAAATAAAAATTGTTCAAGGCTAAACAGCCCTCATTCCTAAACACAGGCATTATCAATGAAGGCATTGACATCAGTATCTATGTTCAGCCCATAGGGGGTGTAAGATTTGACTCTATAAATCCACGACATCTCAAGTTTAGAGATACCTCTAATAATGGAACCACCACGCCAATGGGGTTCGAAGTGATCAATTCCCAAAAAAAAGGGTCTTGGAAGGATCCCTACCATAATGTCTTGACAATGAGTGGTTCTTAAAGCCTGTGAGAATGTTGGTAATATGCTCATTTAGCCGTACTTGTAGAGGCCGTTTGGTCCGGCCCACATACTGCAGGCCACAGGGGCATTGGATCAAATAAACTACGGCCTTAGTTGTACAGGTAATAAATGGCTTGATTTTATAATGAGCTGATCTACTTGTAGATGTAAAGGTTTGGGCCCTCCTACCCGAAAGGCTATTGTAAGTAGAAACCCTACATCTACCGCACTTATAAAACCCCGTCAGTTCTTGAAAAAAAAGCAGGGGGATTAAGTACATTGGGGGCCACCCTATTCCTTAGGGGGGGAGCTCCTCTATAGATTACCGTAGGGCGATCAGGAAGTCCAAAACCCGATCACTCTTTAAAATATGCCAATGCCTGGAGATTAGCTGTTTTATTTGTTTAGCCTGATGGGAGTAGGTGGTAACAAAGGGTAATTGAGGGGAATTAAGTTGTCTCTCACCAGAGGGTCTTTCTCTTAAGAGATCTTCTCTCCGCATGTTAACAACTTCCGCCAAGGTGGTTGATAAAAACTCCTCACTATATCCCTTTTCTAGGAACCTTTTCGTCAGAGTATCTGACTGTTCCAAAAATATATCCATCTCCGTACAGTTACGACGGAGCCGCATATATTGGCTCTTAGGAACCCCTTTAAGCCAAGGCAAGTGATGGCAACTCTTCAGAGGGATAAAGGAGTTCCGATCTGAGGTCTTAAAATGGGTTGAGGTAATAAATTGCCCATTCTTTATCTCTATATTGAGGTCCAGGAAACTGATCCTCTCTGGATGAGCTTCATATTTTAATTCTACACCCCTATTGTTATTATTAAGGGACTCAAAAAAGACTCCCAAACCTGCCAGATCACCATTCCATAGGAGGACGTCGTCTATATATCTTGCCCAGAGGACCACCTCAGGTCTCCGCTTGGGCATAGACGACGTCCTCCTCCCACAGGGCCATAAATAAGTTCGCAAGACTAGGAGTATATTTAGCTCCCATTGCCACCCCTCTGGTCTGACTGTAATATTTCTGGTCAAACCAGAAATAATTGTGGGTGGCTGCGAACTCCAACAGCTCCATTATGAAATTTACCTGGTGCAATGGCAGCTCTGAGTCACTCTCCAGATAATGTCTTACTGCAAACAAACCTTAAATTATGGGGAATAACCGTATAGAGGGACGTAACGTCTGCTGTCACCAGAAGTAGGCCCTCAGAAGGAGTGTGAATAGACAAGATATTAATAGCATGTCTGGAATCCTTAATATAGGAAGGCATATCCTTCACCAAAGGCTGGAGAAAGAAATCTATGTATCTGCCCACCCGGGAAGTCACAGAGTCAATGCCACTGCCTATGGGACGCCCGGGTGGGCAGACCGGATCCTTGTGCAACTTGGGCAAGTAATATATCACCGGAGTTCTAGGAGCCTTAAGTACTAGAAAACGTGCCTCCTTGGTGGTGAGTATACTCCTCTGTAGGCCCCTTTGGACTATTTTGTTCTTTTTTATTGTTTTTTGGGGTCTGACAACAAAGGTTGATAGGTGGACCTTTCCCCAATGATCTTCTACATCACCTCCATATAGTGAACTCAATCCACCACCACTATTCCTCCCCCTTTATCGGCTGGCCGAATCACTAGATCCTTGGTACCACATAAAGAGTCAAGACCCATTTGGAGATCATGATTCAAGAGAACTCTTTTAGCTTCTAATGTATCTAGATCCCTTAGAACTACTTCTTTAACCACTTGCCGACCGTCCACCGCAGGTTGACGGCGACAAGGTGGCTCTCCTGGGCAAACCACCGTCATCTGACGGCGGCTGCCAGATCGCGCACTGTGAGCGTGCGCGCGCCGCTGGAGGCGCGCCCGCATGCTCACTGTGTCTGGGGAGGGCCAGGGATCGGGTGCAGTGGACTCGATCTCTGCCGGCTACCCGCGATGCCCCCCCCGGAGTGAAAGCAAGGTGGTTCTCCTGGGCAAACCGCCGTCATCTGATGGCAGCTGGCAGATCACGCTCACTGTGTCCGGGGAGGGCCAGGGAGCGGGTGCGGCGGACTCGATCTCCACCAGCTACCCGCGATGCCCCCCCGGAGTGAAAGCAAGGTGGCTCTCCTGGGAAAACCGCTGTCATCTGACGGCAGCTGCCAGATCGCGCACTGTGAGCGCGCGCTCACTGTGTCCGGGGAGGGCCAGGGAACCGGCTACCCGCGATGCCCCCCCCCCGGAGTGAAAGCAAGGTGGCTCTCCTGGGCAAACCGCCGTCATCTGACGGCAGCTGCCAGATCGCGCACTGTGAGGGCGCCCGCGCGCTCACTGTGTCCGGGGAGGGCCAGGGAGTGGGTGCGGCGGACTCGATCTCCGCCGGCTACCCACGATGCCCCCTCGGAGTGAAAGCAAGGTGGCACTCCTGGGCAAATCGCCGTCATCTGACGGCAGCTGCCAGATTGCGCACTGTGAGCATGTGCGTGCCGCCGAAGGCGCGCCCGCACGCTCACTGTGTCCGGGGAGGGCCAGGGAGCGGGTGCGGAGGACTCAATTTCCACCGGCTACCCGCGATGCCCCCCCCTGTAGTGAAAGCAAGGTGGTTCTCTTGGGCAAACCGCCGTCATCTGACGGCGGCTGCCAGATCGCTCACTGTGTCTGGGGAGGGCCAGGGAGCGGGTGCGGCGGACTCGATCTCCGCTGTCTACCCGCGATGCACCCCCCGGAGTGAAAGAACGGAGGTCCGTGTAAGTAAACACGGACCTCCATTCTGTGAGAGGGGGAAGGGCTGTGATCACTTCCCTTCCCCAGGCAGTCCCCCCACAGTGAGAACGCCCAGGGAAAATAGTTAACCCTTAGAGCGCCCCCTGTAGGTTAACCCCTTCACTGCCAATGGCATTTACACAGTAATCAGTGCATTTTTATAGCACTGATCGCTGTATAATTGCCAATGGTCCCAAAAAAGTGTCAAAATGGTCCGACGTGTCCGCCCCAATATCGCAGTACCGCTAAAAATAGCAGATCGCCTCCATTACTAGTAAAAAATAAATAAATAAATAAAAACCCCAGAAATTAATTCTCATCATCCGTAAACGCGGCAACTTTTGCGCAAACCAATCCATAAACGCCGATTGCGATTTTTTTATCACAAATATGAGGAAGAATATAAATCGGCCAAAACCGATGAAGAAAAATTTTTTTTATTTTTTTTTTGGATTTGTATTTTAGCAAAAAGTAAGAAATTTGGGGGTTTTTTGCAAAATTGTTGCTCTTCTTTTGTTTATAGCGGCGATCAGAAATGACGCAGCGGTGATCAAATACCACCAAAAGAAAGCTCTGTTTGTGGGGAAAAAAGGACGCAACGTCGCACGGCCGCGCAATTTCCAGTTAAAGCGATGCAGCGCCGAAATAAAAAAAGGGCTCTGGTCAGGAAGGGGGCAAATGAAGTGTTTAAACACCCTAAGGGAGGGGGCTAATGAGCCAGGGGGATTAAAAAGGCATGCGTTAGCCAACCCTGCGTTGTTATGCGATTATCCTTGATAGGATTCGTTAGTAAGTATCTTTTAATATAATAATCTTTCTCACAGATTTATGTACATCCATGTACGTTTCAAACTTGTTGAGAGGTCTCGGAGGGGAAAACTTGAGGCCCTTATATACAGATTACTGATCAATCACTGCTTCCTCCTCCTCTATCTGACCAGACACTCCGTCACCTTATATACAGATTACTGATCAATCACTGCTTCCTCCTCCTCTCTCTGACCAGACACCCCGTCACCTTATATACAGATTACTGATCAATCACTGCTTCCTCCTCCTCTATCTGACCAGACACCTCGTCACCTTATATACAGATTACTGATCAATCACTGCTTCCTCCTCCTCTATCTGACCAGACACCCCCGTCACCTTATATACAAATTACTGATCAATCACTGCTTCCTCCTCCTCTATCTGACCAGACACCTCGTCACCTTATATACAGATTACTGATCAATCACTGCTTCCTCCTCCTCTATCTGACCAGACACCCTGTCACCTTATATACAGATTACTGATCAATCACTGCTTCCTCCTCCTCTATCTGACCAGACACCTCATCACCTTATATACAGATTACTGATCCATCACTGCTTCCTCCCCCTCTATCTGACCAGACACTCTGTCACATTATATACAGATTACTGATCAATCACTGCCTCCTCCTCCTCTATCTGACCAGACACACCGTCACCTTATATACAGATTACTGATCATTCACTGCTTCCTCCTCCTCTATCTGACCAGACACTCCGTCACCTTATATACAGATTACTGATCAATCACTGCTTCCTCCTCCTCTATCTGACCAGACACCCCGTCACCTTATATACAGATTACTGATCAATCACTGCTTCCTCCTCCTCTATCTGACCAGACACTCCGTCACCTTATATACAGATTACTGATCAATCACTGCTTCCTCCTCCACTATCTGACCAGACACCCCGTCACCTTATATACAGATTACTGATCAATCACCGCTTCCTCCTCCTCTATCTGACCAGACACCCCATCACCTTATATACAGATTACTGATCAATCACTGCCTCCTCCTCCTCTATCTGACCAGACACACCGTCACCTTATATACAGATTACTGATCAATCACTGCTTCCTCCTCCTCTATCTGACCAGACACACCGTCACCTTATATACAGATTACTGATCAATCACTGCTTCCTCCTCCTCTGACCAGACACCTCATCACCTTATATACAGATTACTGATCAATCACTGCTTCCTCCTCCTCTATCTGACCAGACACCTCATCACCTTATATACAGATTACTGATCAATCACTGCTTCCCCCTCCTCTATCTGACCAGACCCTCCATCACCTTATATACAGATTACTGATCAATCACTGCTTCCTCCTCCTCTCTCTGACCAGACACCTCGTCACCTTATATACAGATTACTGATCAATCACTGCTTCCTTCTCCTCTATCTGACCAGACACCTCGTCACCTTATATACAGATTACTGATCAATCACCGCTTCCTCCTCCTCTATCTGACCAGACACCTCATCACCTTATATACAGATTACTGATCAATCACTGCTTCCTCCTCCTCTCTCTGACCAGACACCCCGTCACCTTATATACAGATTACTGATCAATCACTGCTTCCTCCTCCTCTATCTGACCAGACACTCCGTCACCTTATATACAGATTACTGATCAATCACTGCTTCCTCCTCCTCTATCTGATAAGACTCCCCGTCACCTTATATAAAGATTACTGATCCAGCAATCTAACATCACTACGATACGAGATGTGCAGCACCTGAAACTACGGATACTGGAAGCCTGTGCTAGCATTTCTCCTGCGGTGTTGCTATCAGTGTGTGAAGAGTGGGAGAAGAGGGTTGCATTGACAATCCAACACAATGGGCAGCACATTGAACACATTTTATAAGTGGTCAGAAACTTGTAAATAACTCATGAAAAAATAAAGTTACATTAAAACCAAGCACACCATTGTTTTTCTTGTGAAATTCCCAATAAGTTTTATGTGTCACATGACCCTCTTCCTATTGAAAAAACAAAAGTTGGATTCAAAATGGCCGACTTCAAAATGGCCACCATGGTCACCACCCATCTTGAAAAGTTTCCCCCCTCACATATACTAATGTGCCACAAACAGGAAGTTAATATCACCAACCATTCCCATTTTATTAAGGTGTATCCATATAAATGGCCCACCCTGTATTTGCTTCTGAAGCAAATACCCTGTCTGTAAAACGTGAACCACAGCCACTAGAGGGCGCCACTAAACAACTTTCTGCCTCATATGAGCTTTATCAGTCTACCAGCAACAAGCTAATTAGGTATGAACACGGAAGATTCGCTAGAGCAGTGGTTCTCAACTCCGGTCCTCGGGACCCACTAACAGGCCAGGTTTGCAGGATAACTGAAATACATCACAGGTGATAGAATTTGCTGCTCAGTGATTGCAGCATTCCAGTCTGCATCTCCCCAAGGTAATACTTAAAATCTGGCCTGTTGGTGGGTCCCGAGGACTGGAGTTGAGAACCACTGCACTATAGGAATTGAAGTGGTTGTCTACACTACAGAGCAGGGTTATGCAATTAGCGGACCTCCAGCTGTTGCAGAACTACAAGTCCCATGAGGCATAGCAAGACTTTGACAGCCACAAGCAAGACACCCAGAGGCAGAGGCATGATGGGACTTGTAGTTGTGCAACATCTGGAGGTCCCCTAATTGCTTATCCCTGCTATAGAGGGATTTTTACCTTCAGGTGAGCTTATAATAAGGTTTACCTGTAGGTAAAATAAATGGTTTAGGAGGAGATATTCCCCCTCCAAGCAGCTGTGGCGTCATGACGTCCTGGCAAAGGCCCGGCGCATAGCGCCGGACCTTGCCTGAAAGATGGGCTCCAGTGTGCATGTGCGGGAGTGACGTCCCGCGGCTCCGGCCAGGCGAGCAGCCCGGCTGGATCTTCGTTTCAAGGTGAGTATTTCATAATGAGATAGTATGCGCTGCATACTAGCTTATTATGCTATCGTCTTGCAGGTTTTTTTTTTTGCGGGGTAGACAAGCGCTTTAACCACTTCCAGACCTCGCGCAGTATATTTACCGCGGAAGCGCGGAGGTGTACCGCGAATCGCCGTAAATAGGCGGCGATTTTTCGGAGTAGCAGCTAGAGGGCGCGCGCGCCCCCGCTGCACTCCTGGGGAGTGCGCCCGCGGCTCGGGCGGAACCGATTTGGGTGCAACTAAATGAGATCGTACAATCAGACTGCATAGCGTACAGTACAGCCAGTTTAACAGATTCCTCCATCCACACTAACAGCTCAGATGGACGAGCACCTCCTTCCCCCTGCTGGGCTTTTGTATTCTGACAGTTGACACCACTGGTTGTCAGGAAACTTGAATATATGTGACCGCTGCATTAGTTTTCTTTTTTTAAGGCATTTTTTCCTCCACATTTTCACCTAGTGATCTGGTCAATAACACACATCCAGTATTAGCGTGTCCCTCACTCTGGATGAAGGAGCACAGGGGGGCAACTTTAGACAGCAGCATTGTCAGTGTGAGAGGAGGGGAATGTCTGATGTACTAGCAGCATTATATACACTAATAAATTGCAGACAAACTCCAGCTAACACTAAGTTACAGCAACAGTTAAAGGACCCGTTAGAGGGAAGAGACAAACCATTTACCACTAACTGCTACATCTGCAGGATAGGTTGTTCTGATGAAAAACAGCAGATTAAGAAAGTCCACCAGCAGGTTAAACAAGAAAAAAAAAACCTGACTTGATTTCTTCATCCATTTCCTTGATCTGGGTGGGGGAATCTCTGCCCACTGAGCGATTGTGAATTTCTCCTATACTGTATGACCATATGCAAAAGACAGCATGGGGGCTCAGCACGATGTGCAGTATACAGCCTGTAAAAGTATATAGAAAAGTACAGACACAGCTACAAGGACCGATCCCCACATACTGCAAGAAAGCCCTCCTTCTGCTGCAGGGGAGAGCTGGCAGCCTTAGGCCTGGGGGGCAAGTCCAGTCAAGTGGCCCATTGAGCCACCAAATCAGCTCACCATCCATGCCAACCGGCTTTTATAATGGATATTAATGTTATGAAGCAAGACAAATATGATATAATGTGGTAACATAATTTAATGTTAATAGCAACAATGGAGGTTTAACAAAAATAATGCATTAATACAGCCTCATCGATGCCCATCAATGCAGCCTGATCAGTGTCCATCAAGGCAGCCTGATCAGTGCCCATCAATGCAGCCTCATCAGTGCCCATCAATGAAGTCTCATCGGAGCAAGGAGTGGCCCACTGGCACTGCTATAATTGAAGGAGCCAGTAGTGGTTGACTGGCACTGCTACAAGGGAAGGAGCCCGGAGTGGCCCATTGGCACTGCTATAGGGAAGGAGCCAGGAGTGGCCCACTGACACTGCCATAAGGGAAGGAGCCCATCAGTGCCCATCAATGCAGCCTCATCAGTGCCCATCAATGCAGCCTGATCAGTGCCCATCAATGAAGTCTCATCAGTGTCCATCAATGCAGCCTCATCAGTGCCCATCAATGCAGCCTCATCAGTGCCCATCAATGCAGCCTCATCAGTGCTCATTAATGCAGCCTGATCAGTGCCCATCAATGCAGCCTGATCAGTGCCCAGCAATGAAGTTTCATCAGTGTCCATCAATGCAGCCTGATCAGTGCCCATCAATGAAGTCTCATCAGTGTCCATCAATGCAGCCTGATCAGTGCCCATCAATGAAGTCTCATCAGTGTCCATCAATGCAGCCTCATCAGTGCCCATCAATGCAGCCTCATCAGTGCCCATCAATGCAGCCTCATCAGTGCCCATTAATGCAGCCTGATCAGTGCCCATCAATGCAGCCTGATCAGTGCCCAGCAATGAAGTCTCATCAGTGTCCATCAATGCAGCCTGATCAGTGCCCATCAATGAAGTCTCATCAGTGTCCATCAATGCAGCCTGATCAGTGCCCATCAATGAAGTCTCATCAGTGTCCATCAATGCAGCCTGATCAGTGCCCATCAATGCAGCCTGATCAGTGCCCATCAATGAAGTCTCATCAGTGTCCATCAATGCAGCCTGATCAGTGCCCATCAATGCAGCCTGATCAGTGCCCATCAAGGAAGTCTCATCAGTGTCCATCAATGCAGCCTGATCAGTGCCCATCAATGCAGCCTGATCAGTGCCCATCAATGAAGTCTCATCAGTGTCCATCAATGCAGCCTCACCAGTGCCCATCCAATGCAGCCTGCAATGAAGAGAGAGGAGAGCCGCCGGATTACAAAGAGCAGGGATCTCCTACTTACCAGGCGTGGACACTGTCATACGAAGTCCTGCCTCCTGGACCGGCTCCTATAATAGACATCATCCATGGTAAGGCCAGCCTTGGGTGCCCCCCTATGCTTGCAGTTAGTTGGCGGCCGCGCCCCTGGCCCTTACTTCCTCCTGGCTGCCAGCCATTTCGAATGTAAGTTGGGGTGGCCTGGGGGGCAATTGCCACCCTGCCCCCTGGCCCAGCCCTCCCCTGTTCTGCAGGATAGAAAGCTCACATCCTGCAAATGATCCGTGTGTTCATCTATCCAATGCTGGGGTCATTGTCACATCTCCCCTGCAGAGCTGCCATCTCCCCCGCATGCAATTACACCAACATTCTCCTTCTCCCGGGCTGAGTGTAGAGGTGAAAGCATGCAGCCTGTAAATCCCTGGTCCTAACAAGTGTGACCCTGGGCTTCCTGGACAGGAAATCACCCTGCCAGGTGTGTGAATCTCCTGGAAGAACAGAGTCCCCCGTCCCACCGTTAACGGGGGGTCCGGTGGGGTTGAATGTAAGCTTTACCGACCGTCGGTCCTCCTTCATTCCCGGTCCCCGCGCCGGCGGTTGATTGACGTTCGTATCCCCCCGTGGGTTCCGACCGGAATGGTACCTACTACAGATAATATCCTCGGCCAGGTCCTCCGTCCTGAAGCATACTGTCACAGGTGCGGACCATTCATCCTCTAGGGACGAGAAACATTAGG
>BLSH010005632.1:22778-42525 GCA_018402905.1 Glandirana rugosa | reverse complement strand
GGGGAGACACAGACGAGGCGGGAGGGGGAGACACAGAGGAGGGCGGAGCAGACACAGAGGGGGAGGGCGGAGCAGACACAGAGGGGGCGGGTGGAGCAGACACAGAGGGGGAGGGCGGAGCAGACACAGAGGGGGCGGGCGGAGCATACACAGAGGGGGAGGGCGGAGCAGACACAGAGGGGGCGGGTGGAGCAGACACAGAGGGGGAGGGCAGAGCAGACACAGAGGGGGAGGGCGGAGCAGACACAGAGGGGGAGGGCGGTGCAGATAACCGCTTCACTGCCAATGACATTCATACAGTAATCAGTGGATATTTAAATCTCTGATCGCTGAATAAATGTCATTGGTCCCGAAAAAGTCTCAAAATGGTCCAACATGTCCGCCGCAATATCGCAGTACCGCTAAAAATCGCAGATCGCCGCCATTACTAGTAAAAAATGTAAAAAAATAAATAAAACCCCCAGGAAATTAATTCTCCTCATTCGTAAACGCGGCAACTTTCGCGCAAACCAATCAATAAACGCCGATTGCGATTTTTTTTTTTTTACCAAAAATATGAGGAAGAATACAAATCGGCCAAAACCGATGAAGAAAAAATGTTTTTTTTATTTTTTTTTTTGGATTTCTATTTTAGCAAAAAGTGAGAAATATCGTTTTGTTTGCAAAATTGTCGCTCTTCTTTTGTTTATAGCGGCGATCAGAAATGACGCAGAGGGGATCAAACGCCGGCAAAAAAAAAAGCTCTATTTGTGGGGAAAAAAGGACGGCAATTTTTTTGTTTGGCTACAACGTCGCGGCGACCGCGCAATTGTCAGTTAAAGCGAAGCTGCGGCGCATCGCAAAAAGTGGTCCTACGGTGGGAAATCCTTCCGGGGGGGGGGGGGGGTGAAGGGGTTAAAGAGCTTCCAAGCTCTTAATCTAGAAAGAGTTTTATCCAGCAAAGCAAATTACAGGCAGAAGCAAAGATAGAGCTGCTACAAGACACCGCATCTCACAGATCACCAAACCTTCCAAAAGGTCCTCTAAATCCCATGGAAGATCCCCTCAAACGCACTAAAGACTCTGCCCTAAGCCACTGCAGTGTCCATCACCTCCAAAGAGGTTCCAACAACTTCCGGCATGCACAATGACTCTGGTGCTTTTCCTGCATGCCTATACCTAACCTTCCTTCATAGGGCTGCTAACAAGTCATCAATCTCCTGTCATCGGTACAGCCGAAAATCCGTAATTCGAAAATTCAGAAATCCGGAATTCTGAAAATTCGAAAATAACAAACAAAATAATAAACTGAAATAATAACTAACTCATAAATAACTATTAAATTATAGGTATTATTTCAAAAGTTTTTTCTTATTTCCGAATTTCCAAAATTCAGAAATTAGGAAATAAGAGAACATTTGAAATAATAATAAATAACTATTAAATTATAGATGTTGCAATTTCCTTGAAAATAGGGCTGTTAGTGATAAATTTCATATTTAAGTTCACTAACAGCCAAATTTTCAAGGAAATTCCAATATCTATAATTTAAGTTATTTATTATTATTTCAAATGTTCTCTTATTTCCTAATTTCTGAATTTTGGAAATTCGGAAATAAGAAAGAACATTTGACCTAATAATAACTTATTATAATTTATAATAAGTTATAATAATAAATGAATAACTTATTATTTCAAATGTTCTTTCTTATTTCCGAAATTCGGAAATTTGGAAAAAAGAAAAAACATTTGAAATAATAATAAATAACTATTAAATTATAGGTCAGGGATCCTCAAACTATGGCCCTCCAGCTGTTGCAGAACTACACATCCCATGAGGCATTGTAAAACTCTGACATTCACAGACATGACTTGGCATGATGGAAATTGTAGTTCCTGAACAACTAGAGGGCCATAGTTTGAGGGACCCCTGTTATAGGTATTGGAATTTCCTTGAAAATAGGGCTGTTAGCGATAAATTTCATATTTAAGTTCACTAACAGCCAAATTTTCAAGGAAATTCCAATATCTATAATTTAATAGTTATTTATTATTATTTCAAATGTTCTCTTATTTCCTAATTTCTGAATTTTGGAAATTCGGAAATAAGAAAGAACATTTGACCTAATAATAACTTATTATAATTTATAATAAGTTATAATAATAAATGAATAACTTGTAATTTCAAATGTTCTTTCTTATTTTTGAATCTCCGAAATTCGGAAATTTGGAAAAAAGAAAAAAACATTTGAAATAATAATAAATAACTATTAAATTATAGGTCAGGGATCCTCAAACTACGGCCCTCCAGCTTTTGCGGAACTACACATCCCACGAGGCATTGTAAAACTCACATTCACAGACATGACTAGGCATGATGGGAATTGTAGTTCCTGAACAACTGGAGGGCCATAGTTTGAGGGACCCCTATTATAGGTACTGGAATTTCCTTGAAAATGTGTCTGTTAGTGAGCTTAAATATGAAATTTATCACTAACAGCCCTATTTTCAAGGAAATTCCAATACCTATAACAGGGGTCCTCAAACTATGGCCCTCCAGTTGCTCAGGAACTACGATTCCCATCATGCCTAGTCATGTCTGTGAATGTTTTACAATGCCTCATGGGATGTGTAGTTCCGCAACAACTGGAGGGCCGTAGTTTGAGGATCCCTGACCTATAATTTAATAATTATTTATTATTATTTCAAATGTTTTTTTCTTTTTTCCAAATTTCGGAAATTCAAAAATAAGAAAGAACATTTGAAATAATAAGTTATTAATTTATTATTATAACTTATTATACATTATAATAAGTTATTATTAGGTCAAATGTTCTTTCTTATTTCCGAATTTCCAAAATTCAGAAATGAGGAAATAAGAGAACATTTGAAATAATAATAAATACCTATTAAATTATAGATATTGGAATTTAACAGTCCTATTTTCAAGGAAATTCCAATACCTATAACAGGGGTCCCTCAAACTATGGCCCACCTATTGTTCAGGAACTACAATTGCCATAATGCCTAGTCATGTCTGTGAATGTGAGTTTTACAATGCCTCATGGGATGTGTAGTTCTGCAACAGCTGGAGGGCCGTAGTTTGAAGATCCCTGACCTATAATTTAATAGTTATTTATTATTATTTCAAATGTTTTTTCTTTTTGCCAAATTTCCGAATTTCAGAAATTCGAAAATAAGAAAGAACATTTGAAATAATAAGTTATTCATTTATTATTATAACTTATTATAAATTATAATAAGTTATTATTAGGTCAAATGTTCTTTCTTATTTCCGAATTTCCAAAATTCAGAAATTGGGAAATAAGAGAACATTTGAAATAAAAAAAAATAACTATTAAATTATAGATATTGGAATTTCCTTGAAAATTTGGCTGTTAGTGAACTTAAATATGAAATTTATCACTAACAGCCCTAATTTCAAAGAAAATTCTAATACTTATAACAGGGGTCCCTCAAACTATGGCTCTCCAGTGTTTCAGGAACTACTATTCCCATCATGCCTAGTCATGTCTGTGAATGTCAGAGTTTTACAATGCCTCAAGGGATGTGTAGTTCTGCAACAGCTGGAGGGCCATAGTTTGAGGATCCCTGACCTATAATTTAATAGTTATTTATTATTATTTCAAATGTTTTTTTCAAATTTCCGAATTTCGGAAATTCGAAAATAAGAAAGAACATTTGAAATTACAAGTTATTCATGTATTATTGTAACTTATTATAAATTCTAAAAAGTTATTATTAGGCCAAATGTTCTGTCTTATTTCCGAATTTACAAAATTAGGAATTAGGAAATAAGAGAACATTTGAAATAATAATAAATAACTATTAAATTATAGATATTGGAATTTCCTTGAAAATTTGGCTTTTAGTGAACTTAAATATGAAATGTATCACTAACAGCCCTATTTTCAAGGAAATTCGAATACCTATTATTTAATAGTTATTTATTATTATTTCAAATGGGTTTTTTTCCAAATTTCTGAATTTCGGAAATTCAAAAATAAGAAAGAACATTTGAAATAATAAGTTATTCATTTATTATTATAACTTATTATAAATTATAATAAGTTATTATCAGGTCAAATGTTCTTTCTTATTTCCGAATTTCCAAAATTCGGAAATTAGGAAATAAGAGAACATTTGAAATAAAAATAAATAACTATTAAATTATAGATATTGGAATTTCCTTGAAAATTTGTCTGTTAGTGAACTAAAATATGAAATTTATCACTAAAAGCCCTATTTTCAAGGAAATTCCATTACCTATAATTTAGTTATTTATTAGTTAGTTATCATTTCAAATGTTCTTTCTTATTTTCGAATTTTTGGATTTCTGAATTTCTGATTTTCGGCTCTTCCGATTGCCGAATTTCCACCGGAAATTTCCGAATTACCACAATTGCTGAATTACCGCAAATTTCCAAATTACCACAATTGCCGAATTACCACGAATTTCGGATTTGCGAATTTTCTAATTTCCGAAAAAATAAAAAGAACAAAAAAAGTAAAACTAAAAAAAAAAAAAATGAATTTTTCAGCCATGCACAAGTCTGCAGCTTACCTGAATGCCCTGGCTGCACCATATGTCCCTGTATCCTTTAACAACAATGTCAAAGACAGCGCAATCAGCACCGTTCAACCAACAACGTCTTGCAAAAAGGCAGAGACAACTGACACAGCAGAGTTTGTGAGGTACATACTTCGCAGAGAGCTCACAAAGACTGCTCTTACAAGTTTGGATGACCAACCTGAGAACTGTGCCTTCAGAATTGCAATCAGTGATCTTGGCATTACAGCTGCCGAAGAATTGGATCTGCTGGTCAGGTGGCTTGGTCCTCTAATCTGCTGCCCACATTGAGCCATTAAGGTCAGTTTTCATGGACAATCCTACAGCAGGCCTCACGACTGCGTTGGATCGACTAGAGCAGTGGTTCTCAACTCTAGTCCTCGGGACCCACTAACAGGCCAGGTTTGCAGGATAACAGAAATGCATCAAAGGTGATGTCGTTTGCTGCTCAGTGATTGCAGCATTCTAGTCTGCATCTCCCCAAGGTAATACTAAAAATCTGGCCTGTTAGTGGGTCCTGAGGACCGGAGTTGAGAACCACTGGACTAGAGCAAAGTTACGGCAGTCCAGAAGCTATAGAAAATGCTTTCTTCATGCGTCTTGAAACTTTCCCAAAGATATCTGGTAAGGACAACAAGGAGTTCCAGAGATTGAGTGACCTTCTCCTTGATCTTCAGCTAGCCAAGGCAGACTCAAAACTACCCGGACTCAGTTACATGGACGCTGCAAGAGGGGTAAACCCAATCGTCTCCAAGCCCCTGTATTGGTCTGCAAAAGAAAAGGTCTGCACTGGGGTCTTCATACAGAAGAGAGAACAAGGCTTCCTTCCCTCCATTCTCTTTCTTCTGCAAATTCATCAGGAAAATTGCAGAGACCTAGAACTTCCTACGGTGAGTGCAGTCTCTCCTCACCCTTTACTAAGAATACCCAGTCCTCCGGGCAACTATAGGAACCATAGAGGCCCAGGATCTGGGAGGCCCCTGGGATGTCTGGGTGGTCTGGAGGCGCTGGGGTGGGTCTCCTGAGGCGGTGAAGAGCTCCTTGTATTTAGCTAACCTCCCTCGCCAACCAGCAATCCGTTTTAATGACGCCTAAGGAGTCCAGGTTATCGTTCAATGACTTTTCAAACTATCAAGATGAAAGTATGTTTGTGAAGTAATAAGCGACTTTTTAGTCTATGCATCTTCTATGATTAAAAACTACGTTCATTATCTTCTTTTCTTTTTATGTATCCTGTGAAATATTTCAATAAAAATATTTGAACAAAAACAAGATTGTTACCGATTGTACAATGTGTGGTAACTAAGTCTGACAATGAACAGACTGACCGTAACAGATCACTCTTTGAAAAGTATGTGACATTTGAAGAAAGTACTGCCAGAAGAGTTGGGCGATATAACTTTTGGGTGTCCGGGACCCGGACCCGAACCCGGACTTTTCTGGTATTTTATTACACGTGTTGAAAAGCTGAAGATGATTTTAGAACACTAATATGGCTCCACGCGGCTGAAACAGGGTTTTCCCACACACTTTCAAGATGGTTTTAGAACACTAATATGGCTCCACGCCGCTGAAACAGGGTTTTCCCACACACTTTCAAGATGATTTTAGAACACTAATATGGCTCCACTCGGCTGAAACAAGCTTTTCCCACACACTTTCAAGATGATTTTAGAACACTAATATGGCTCCACTCGGCTGAAACAGGGTTTTCCCACACACTTTCAAGATGATTTTAGAACACTAATATGGCTCCACGCGGCTGAAACAGGGTTTTCCCACACACTTTCAAGATGATTTTAGAACACTAATATGGCTTCATGCGGCTGAAACGGGGTTTTCCCACACACTTTGAAGATGATTTAGAACACTAATATGGCTCCACTCGGCTGAAACAGGGTTTTCCCACACACTTTCAAGATGATTTTAGAACACTAATATGGCTCCACTTGGCTGAAACAGGGTTTTCCCACACACTTTCAAGATGATTTTAGAACACTAATATGGCTCCACTCGGCTGAAACAGGCTTTTCCCACACACTTTCAAGATGATTTTAGAACACTAATATGGCTCCACTCGGCTGAAACAGGCTTTTCCCACACACTTTCAAGATGATTTTAGAACACTAATATGGCTTCATGTGGCTGAGACAGGCTTTTCCCACACACTTGGAAGATGATTTTAGAACACTAATATGGCTCTATGCAGCTGAAACAGGCTTTTCCCACACACTTAATTAAAAAGTGCATCTACATTGCTGGTTTAAAAAAAAAACTAAAAACATCCAAAAACTACATTTGCGGCCAGCGGTGCATTTCTTGCACAAAAATTAAAAAAACAATGTTGGCTCCTCCTCCTCCACCGCCTCCTCAATCTCCAACTCCACATCCACCTCCATTTTTGATTTTTTTATGTGATTTTAGCTTAAAAATTATTTTAAGTTATTTCCCTGTCCCCATTTCTTTGTAGGACACTTGTCCCACCCTTACCCCATTTTCCTTCCTTTTGCAGAGCTCTAGGACTTTCCAGGACTTTCTTACAGCCATTTTTGTGCCTAAAAGTCTGGGTCCCCATTGATTTCAATGGGGTTCGGGGTCCGGGTCAAAGTTCGGGTCAAAACCGGACCCAAACCCGGACTTTGTCCCGAAGTTCGGCCGAACCAGCAGAACCCGAACTTTCAGAGGTTCGTCAACTCTAACTGCCAGTCCTCACTACTGCCTCGCAAGGGGGAGCCCAGATCCAGGCACAGACTAATTAGCTGCTCATCCTAAAATAGTTTGGATTATAGTACAACACATTTTTTGTGTTAACTTTCAGAGACGTGAAAAAGGGTCCCAAGAAACACAAATATATATTTAAAGTTATTGTTTACTAATGTAATTGTTTTGAGAACATTTTCTTTTTTTTTTTTTGGGTCTGTCATGGAGATATTTACCTAATCAACCAGTGCCGTTGCGGTTATGACGAATAAAATCAATAATCAATGACGCCTTTGCTAAAAATAAATAAAAATAAAAGATTTAATTTATTTTAACTTACTATTATTACAGAAAAGAAACTTGTGTTATTCAGCTAATACCAGATATGACATAGCTGGGACACCAAGCGAAGACGTTACCAATAAACGTTACAAACTAGTAATACAAAAAAGAAAGACGTGGCAATGTACTTACAAATGTTATAAAAGTATTAAGACGAACTGTGGGACAGAAAAAGTTGCATAAAAGTAATAGAAACAAAGAAAAGGTGAGGCCAATGCATTACTCTGAGTGGGACCCGCATGGTCGTCGGAAGTTTGGACTCAAAAGGGGCCGGATTATGCTGGGAAAATGGTTTTGTCATGGGCCTTCTGCCCACCCTTTGCATTCAACCCACATCAAGCACCCTGATTGGCTGGAGTTGCATTGACTCCTGATTGGCCTGAATTATTTATTTCAGGTACTTATATAGCGCTGTCAATTTACGCAGCGCTTTACATATACATTGTACATTCACATCAGTCCCTACCCTCAAGGAGCTTACAATCTAAGGTCCCAAACTCATATTCATACATATACATACTAGGGCCAATTTAGACAGGATCTAATTTACCTACCAGCATGTGTTTGGAGTGTGGGAGGAAACCGGAGAACCCGGAGGAAACCCACGCAGGCACAGGGAGAACATGCAAACTCCAGGCAGGAAGTGTCGTGGTTGGGATTTGAACCAGCGACCCTTTTACTGCCAGGCGAAAGTGCTATCCACTACACCACTGTGCCGCCCTGAATTTGAAGTTGGTTGGTTTTCAAGCTCAACACAAGACAAGATACCTGGTTCCACCATGTCTGTAGCAGGTTTACATTAATTAAGACTGCCACCGCCCAACCCCATGGTAGCCACACTAAAGACAAAGAACACCTTCATTACTATGCATGGGTCTTTCTTTGAAGGCACAAAAAAGAAGCTTTTGTCCTCTTGATAAATAGGAAACGGTCTTGTAAACAGCAAACCAGGAAAATTTCTCATATGAAACCATGAAATCTATAAAGTACATATTTTTCCTGTAAAATATATATATATTTGACTGGGCGTGGAATATTCAGAACTCTCTGTCTTAGGGGACAAATTCTGAATTAAAAAAGACCAAACAAGGGATATCTTGGAGCACCTTGATGCAAATATGGATTTCCGCAGTCCTAATAAGGGTCTGATCAAAATATACATCACTTCACCAAAATATCTAAAATATTTCCACATTAGTGTGTGGCACTGGATGAATCGGCACCATATTAGGTCCCGTCTCGTGTATGTGAGGGACTTAAGATATTAGTTAAACCTGCTGCATCAGCGAATCTGACGAACAGAGAGCCTGAGCTGGTGGGTTTCTCAATATGAGAATCATCAGCTTCGGTAGTCCCTATACCAGTTCCTCCTATGGCCCCACCCTGATTTGAAGGGGTCTGGACAGTAGGGGCGGCAGGCTGTACTGGTGGTCTCTGCGGGGTGACTGGGACTGGTGGACGGGGTGCAGTGGGAGTTTGTACAGTGTAGTGTCTAGCTAGGAAATCAATGTCATCCTTTGTGAAACTTAGAGTTTGGCAGGCTTCGGGACGTAAGGGGGAGGTGGCTTGGAGAACGGCATGAGAGAGTGTGTGGGTCTATCTATTTCTGACTCACACTCATGTAATTTCTGAGAATTCTTATTATTAGGATTTATTCCTATTTTCGTCTATTTCTTATTATCTCTCTTATACCAATATGGGTCATAATTAAGCTAGTTCTCTCCTCCCTTTCTCATATTTTTCTTATCCCATTTTAGGTCACCCTGCTACCACAGGAAAAGCCTGTTTATCACCCAAACAAAGACCTTTGATCATGTCCATATGAAAAGTTTCATTGTCACCCTCTCAGGGAAAAGGATCAACACTGCCCATTATTTCTGTCCACCCTGCTAAATTGTCCACCCATGGGTCAAGTAGATAGTAATCCATTCCACATACATGGGCTACAAAGTCCTTACATGTCTCCCCAACCTCCGGTGATGGTATACCTGCTTTACTGCTGCCACAACGCATTATGACAGCAGAGAAGAACCACCTTACTTTGTAGTTCCTCTTTTGTCCACGCAACAAATTATCATATACTTCTATGCGACAGAAAGAAAAGCAAAGAAATGTAGGGCTAATATTTAATTTCTTCCCAAAATAAATTTATCTGTGGTCTTCCCAAAAGACCTTTGTGCTTGCCAAAAGCACTGTGCTTCCTAAAAGCACTCCTCGTCTGGCCAAGGCGCACCTGACACGGGGTTAAAATTGCAACTCAAAGGACTAAAGTTTTATCAGAGCCTTACGGCAAGGAAACATTCAATCAAAAATGACAAAAATGTACTTACCGCACGATGAGTACTTTATCCCGGACGAGCCCCCAGCTGAAAGGATTGAATACCTCTCGACCCCCTTCTGTCCCTGGTGTAGCAGTTATCACCCACGGAGCTCCCGAGCCCCCCCGAGACACAAGAATATACACATACACACACAACAGCTGTTTCTCAGGGAGAGAGCTACTGTTAGGAAAATGGCCGTTTCTGGCCACCTCTGACCGCCTGTGCACGTTGAGCGCGCTTGTGCGCACCCGTGTGCGTTCGCCCGCACGCATGCACCAATGGTGCCAAGCAGCCTATTTAAGCAGACAACACCCTTCAGTGGATGCTGTCCATTCTACAGCGTTAGTGTGTTCCTGAACTATCCGTTTCCTGATTATCTGTTCCTGTGACCTGGCTTGTTTGACCCTGCTCAATCTCTGCCTGCACTGACCTCTGCTTCCACGACCACTCTCCTGCCTGCCCCCTTGTACCTTTGCTGCCAGCCCATTGACAAACTCTGCCTGTGGCTGACTATTCTTCTGCCTGACCCTTCTGTACTGCATTGCCAGCCAGTTACTGACTCAGCCTGTACCAACACTCTGTCAACTAGCACGAGACCAGAGGAATCTCTTCAGTTGTCACTGGAGACCAGCTCAACCCTCGTGCCATCCTTACTCCTGAGCCTCCTGTCTGCTCTACCAGGGGTTCACGAATCAGGGTCGCAAGAGAGGTTACTCCTGCATAAGTCAGACTCCACCACCAGGTACCTGACAGTCACGGACAGCCATGCCTGAGTCTGCACAGGAGACATCTCCCATGGACGTTCTATGTTTGCATCTGGCTGGCCTGACCCAGGCCGTCCAGACCCTGCAGGATGGCTATACCCGACTGGGGGAAAGGGTGCAAGAGTTTACCTCAGCCACGGCCTCTGGAAGTAGCTAGCCCATGGCCCGTACCTTGGTGGTCATGCTGCCGGAACCTAAGGTTCCTTGGCTGGAGCGGTTTTTGGAAGACCGCACCAAGTTCCGGTCGTTTCGGAATGCCTGCGAACTTTACCTTGCACTTCAACCCCGCACCTTTTCTCTGGAGACCACAAAGGTGGGGTTAGTGATTTCCCTATTGCTGGGGACCCTCAGTTCTGGGCACACCGCCTACTGGAACAAAGGGCCACAGAAGTTGTAGGTTGACTCTGTTCTTCCAGGCTATGGCCGTATTATATAAGGATCCCCATCAAGCCACTACTGCTGTGGCAGCACTCCATGCGCTCCAGCAAGACCACCGTATGGCGGAGGACTGTGTAATGGAGTTCAGGCACTGGAGTGCTGATACCGCCTGGAACGAGGCAGCTCTCTGTTACCAGTTCCGTCTGGGCCTCTCTGACCCCCTCAAAGATGAACTGGCCAGTGTTGGAGTGCCCTGCACCCTGGACTATTCTAAATCTGTCTATTCAGATAGACAGGTGCCTCAGAGAGCTCAGGGCTGAGAAATCGGCGGCACCTGATCAGTCTGAACCCATGCAGCTGGATCTTCTCCGGCCATCTCTTACAGCGGAAGAAAGGCAACGCCGCCTTGGCAACCGCCTATGCCTGTACTGCGGGGAGCCTGGCCATATAGTGAGAACGTGCCCTGCCAAGTGCGGTAAGCATCCACCAGTCTTCTGTGGTGCCGCACCAGTCACCCCGAAAACCTCTACTCATCGCACTCTTCCACTCTCCCTACAGCTTCCCGACAAGAGCATCCTGGTGACCGCAATCATCGACTCCGGTGCCTGCAGTGGATTCATTGATCAGACCTTTGCGGCCTAGCACCTGATTCCATTACGACCCAAACCCCACTGGATGGTTGTACGCTTGGCAGACGGCACTACCATTAAGTCAGGTGCCGTCACGCATGAGACACTGCCCATACCTGCTTCTACCCCTCATCGGGAACTTCTGCTATTGGACGTCATCGCATCCCCACTTTTTCCAATTATCCTTGGCTTACCTGGGCTGCAGGCCCACAGCCCCAGCATCAACTGGGCTACCAGCAAGACCAAATTCTTGTCACCATACTGTCTCCAGCACTGCTTCCCAGGAATTGAAGGGCCTAACCCCACTCTGCACAGTCTGGATAGTGACCCTGACTCTGAGGTCTGCCTGTCAGTTCCTTCAGTCTACCATTCCTTCCTAGACATATTCAGTAAGAAGGGGGCTGAACAACTACCACCCCATAGGCCATATGACTGTCCTATTGAGCTCCTTCCCCGAGCTGAGGTGCCCTTTGGAAGGATTTTTCCTCTGACCAAGCTCGAACTAGCAGCCCGCAAGGTCTATATAGATGAAAACTTGGAAAAGGGCTTCATCTGGCCCTCTACATCCCTGGCAGGAGCTGGGATCTTCTTTGTCGAAAAGAAGGATCACACCCTGAGGCCTTGTATAGACTACCAGGAAATAAACAAGATAACGGTCAAAAACTGCTATCCCTTGCCCTTGGTCCCGGAGCTCTTCCAGAGACTTGGAATGGCAACAGTACTCACAAAGCTGGATCTCCGTGGGGCGTATAATCTAGTCCCTATCCGGGAGGGCGATGAATGGAAAACCACCTTCCGCACCCGGTTCGAGCACTTTGAGTACTTGGTGATGCCCTTTGGACATTGCAACGCCCCAGCTACGTTCCAACATTTTGTGACCGATGTGTTCAAGGGCTTTCTGGATCTCTTCGTGATCATCTACTTAGAAGACATCCTGATATTCTCCCTCACGTTGGAAGAGCATTGCAACCATGTTGCCTGTGCTCTGAGCTGCCTTCGGCAGCATGGGCTTTGCGCCAAGGCCAAACATTGTGAGTTCGAACGATCTAGTATCTCCTTCCTAGGACTCATTATTTCGGTCACAGGTATCACGATGGACCCCCAAAAGGTCTCTGCTATCCTCGAATGGCCTGCCCCCACAGACAAGAAGGGAATTCAACGTTTCATTGGCTTCGCCAACTTCTACAGGAAGTTCATAAAGGGATTCTCGGCTATCATTGCCCCGATCACACAGCGTACCAAACTGAATACACGGTTCGTGTGGTCTGAGCAGGCCCAAAAAGCCTTTGAGACCTTGAAAGGTCTATTCACATCTGCACCTGTCTTGAAGCACCCTGATCCGGCCCTACCATTTGTTCTAGAGGTGGATGCTTCAGAGATTGTTGTTGGGGCCGTCCTGTCACAAAGACAAGGAGCCAAAGTGGCCCTTCACCTGGTGGCATTCTACTCCCGAACGTTGTCCTCACCAGAGAGGAACTATAACGTCGGAGACCGTGAGCTACTGGCCATCAAAGCGGCCCTGGAAGAGTGGCGCTATTTGTTAGAAGGAGCCAGGCACCCTATTCTGATCTTCACAGATCACAAAAACCTCGGGTATCTCAGATCGGCCAGAAGACTGAGACCTTGTCAAGCCCGGTGGGCTCTCTTCTTTTCACGTTTCCTCTTCCATGTCACATACAGGCCTGGGTTGAAGAACACAAAACTGGATGCCTTGTCCCAGATGTTCTGCAAACCTGGAGATTCCTTGATTCCGGACACTGTGCTGCACCCCAGAAACTTTCTTCTGACACAGGGTGACTTGCTGTCTCGTGTTAGGCAGTCTCTGGCTAAGACTCCCAAACCAGCAGATCCCAACCTGATAGCAAGAGATGGATTACTATGGCACAAGAACAGACTTTTTGTACCAGAGGGGCAGCGTCTATCTGTTCTGGCATTCTGTCATGACCATAAGTTAACTGGTCATTTTGGAACCCGCAAGACTGCTGAACTCTTGCTACGTTCTTTCTGGTGGCCCCGGGCAGACAAGGACTGTCGGAAATATGTCAGCTCCTGCCCCACCTGCGCCCAACACAATAACAGTAAAGCCAAGGCATGGGGGCTACTGAGGCTACCTGTACCTGAGCGGACATGGTCTATGATTTCCATGGAATTTATCATAGAACTTCCTCCTTCCCAGGGGTATATAACAATCTTTGTGGTCGTGGGCCGTTTAACTAAGATGGCACACTTTTTACCCATGAAGGGTACACCATCAGCAGCCGAAACAGTTGAAATCTTCATTCAAGAAATAGTTAGACTCCATGGAGTTCCCTCGAGCATCATCTCCGAACGCGGAGTCCAATTTATGTCTAAATTTTGGAAAGCCCTGTGTTCCTCCCTGGACATCGAGCTCGCCCTCTCATCTGCCTACCATCCACAGACTAACGGCCAGACGGAGAGAACCAATCAGACACTTGAACAATACCTACGCTGCTTCTCTTCGTTTTCACAGGAGGACTGGGTCTCTCTGCTGCCGTTGGCTGAATTCGCCTTCAACAATTCGGTTCACTCAGCCACCAAACAATCTTCCTTCCTGGCCAACTATGGCTTTCACCCAACCTTTATGCCCACAGGCAACTCGGAAAGCATATTACCCGCAGTACAGGAAACTACCAAATTTCTGGACCATAATAATATACTTTTACAGGAAACCTTGGTCCGAACACAACAGTACAACAAGGAGATCTTTGACAAAGGGAGATGGGGAGAGTTGGACCTACAACCCGGAGAGCAAGTCTGGCTCACCACAAAGAACCTCAAACTGGCTTGCCCATCGAGGAAATTGGGACCCAGGTTCATTGGGCCTTTTCGGGTGAAGAGGAAAGTCAACCAAGTGGCATATGAGTTGGAACTCCCGCCGTCTCTGTGGGTCAATCCCGTCTTTCATGTGGACCCCAAATCCTTTTCCTGGGCAAAACATAGGCCCGCCAGGACCAATTTTAGTTTGATGGTGAGGAAGAATTTGAAGTCGAATCCATCCTGGACTGCAGGAAAAGGGGTGGCGGGGTTCAATACCTTGTGAAATGGAAGGGTTATGGCCCTGAAGAGGGCTCCTGGGAGCCCACAGCCAACATCCACGCAGATGAACTTATCCAGTCCTTCAAGAATAACAATTCTGCCAGATTTGCCTGGCTGGGCATCCGGAGGCTGTCCCTTGGGGGGGGCAATGTTAGGAAAATGGCCGTTTCTGGCCATCTCTGGCTGCCTGTGCACGTTGCGCGCGTCTATGCGCATTCGCGTGCGCCTGTGTGCTCCGTGCACACGCCCGAGCGCGTCAATGCCGCCAAACAGCCTATTTAAGCAGACAACACCTTGCAGAGGATGCTGTCCATTCTACAGTGTGTTCCTGAACTATCCGTTACCTGATTATCTGTTCCTGTGACCCGGCTTGTTTGGATGGAAGAAAACAGCAATTAAAAAAGGACCACTGATCTGCCAGGAAGATGGCAGAATAAGACCCAACGTGTTTCGATGTTAATGGTGGAAATCTTCCTCAGGGGTAAGTGGCCAATGTATTAAAAAACAGTACATCCAGTCATGTCAGATACTCTGGAACCTTCTTGTTAGAAGAGATAGTAGAGGATATGCCCAATAACTGTCAATCAGGCAATAGGGATGTAGCTCGAGTCGGCAAACAGGTTAGTAGAAAACCGCAGCCAATTAAGAAATTTAATGGCTGACAGAGTATCGGATACCGTGGACGGAGGGCAAAAGGACTCGGCCAGTGAACCAATATATAAAAAAGTTCCAATTTGTTCATAAAGAATAACCAGGGGCAAATCCAGGCAAATACACACAAATAAGCCGTCAGGAGTATAGCAGAAGCTAGGTCCTATGCCTCGTGGCAGACCAAAAAGTACCCCCAAAAGTAGAGCCAAAACACAATGCTGGGCGGCAAGCCCAACCTAATAGGGAAAGGCTAAGTGTCTAGTATTCAATAAGTGCAAAAACCGCCATCCTGGAGCCAGCCCCCACGCCGAGTGCCTGGTCTGCCATGAGCCATAGGACCTAGCTTCTGCTAGACTGCATAGACAGGAAGAAGCAGTCCAGGACAACAAGGGATAGTCAGGATGATAGGGTCGGGGCAATGAGCAGACAGGGACAGACAGGAGATCATGCCAAGGTCGGGGTATCAAGCAGACAGGAATAGTCAAAGAACAAGCCAAGGCCGGTAAGCGGAATCAGACGTAGAGCACACAGCAGGACCCACACACACAGGAAGCCTAACACACTAATATTGATCAGCAGTGCTGGTAGTGTATGGTGTTATATAGGGTTCCCTGTTAGAAGCTGGGGGGGATCCCTGCTGAGGGAAGATTACTTAAGCACACAGGTGAGAGGTTCACGGTTTTTAAGCGAAACACAAGCAGAGAGGTAAGCAGACAGACAGGACATGAAATGTTACTGCAGATTCATGACATCCAGCCTACAGCCAGCCCCTTTTGGCTATTTAAACAGCTTTCCTCATTTCCTCCGTGCCCTTGTGTGGTTCCTGCCTGTGTTCCTGTGTGTAACTTGGCCTGGCTGACTTATCTTCTGATTCCGGTTCCTGTTTTTTTTTCTCTGACTATACTGACTTCTGGTTTCCTGATCCCGGCTTTTCTGATTACCCTCTCTTGCTTCCAAACAATGGCTTATGTTTTTGACTACGTTCCTGATCTGTGTTATTCTTGATATTTCATTCACCATATCAAGGTGTGATTTCAACTGCATCTTCTGTTTCCATCTGGTTTATGGTTCCTGACATTTCACAGACCAAATACGGTCACATAACCATACCTGAGCGATAACATTACCCCAAATATGGCCGAGGCCATACTCAGTCACTGATGTCACCTGGGAGACAGTGTTGGGGTTGGGCATGTCGGTCGGTCAGCAAGCGTTGTCCATCGTGATTGACGAGGATTGACCACAAAAGGGCTCATTTAGACTTGCTGTGCTGCTACAGCCAAAATTACACTGCCACATTCAATGGGCAGTAGTGATGCTGGGCACAATCCAATCAAGCGTTGGCAAGCAGTTTCGGTGCGACAGCACGATATTTACCAGGTCAATACAGGCAGTAAGCAGGCGACATATCGTCTCCTCACCGCCTGCCAAACATCTTCATCATGATTGATGATTGACCATGGAAGGACTTTTTAGACTCGCTTTGCTTTATGGCTATGGCGAAAATGAACCCATGTGTCATTCCAAGTGCCAAACGTGACCCAATCAAGCATTGCAGTGCCATATTTACCAGGTTAAATCAGGCAGTAAACAGGTCACATATCATCTCCTCACCACCTCTCAAACACCTCTGAAGAGCAATCCAAACATGACTAAGCCTAACTCAAGTGTGATTATTTACTGTTTACTCAATCACATAGCAGGACGGGGGAATGGTATCTGGGGTCCACCTTACTGGTAAAGGGGACTTCCAGAACCCCCACAACCACCAGGCCAGGGTTATGGGGAAGAGGCCCTTGTCCTCATAAACATGGGGACAAGGTGCTTTATCAGGGGGGTACCGGGGGCTGCCACAGGCAATTTAAATTGCATTTTTTCTTCTATGAAAATGTCAGAGTTGATGTAGTAGGTTGTAAAAATCGTACAGCAGGGGTCTCCAAACTGTTTAAACAAAGCAACAGTTCATTGCCTTTCAGGCTTTAGGGGGGCTGGACAAGGCCAGTGGGAGTAGAAAATTTCCTGGCATCCAGTGGGGGTATTCCCATCATTGGTATCAGGGGAGGAATAGTGTCCCATCATTGATGTCAGTGAGGGGAATAGAGGGGAATAGTGTCCCATCATTGGTATCAGTGGGAGGAATAGTGCCCCATCATTGGTATCAGTGGGAGGAATAGTGTCCCATCATTGGTGTCAGTGGGGGGAATAGTGTCCCATCATTGGTATCAGTGGGAGGAATAGTGTCCCATCATTGGTGTCAGTGGGAGGAATAGTGTCCCATCATTGGTGTCAGTTGGAGGAATAGTCTCCCATCATTGGTTTCAATTTGAGGAATAGTGCCCCATCCTTGGTTTCAATGGAAGGAATTCTGCACCATCGTTGGTGTTAATGGTAGGAATAGTGGCCCATCATTGGTATCAATTTAAGGAATAGTGTCCCATCATTGGTGCCAGTGGGAGGAATAGTGTCCCATCATTGGTGTCAGTGGGAGGAATAGTGCCCCATCCTTGGTTTCAATGGAAGGAATTCTGCCCCATCGTTGGTGTCAATGGTAGGAAAAGTGGCCCATCATTGGTGTCAATTTAAGGAATAGTGTCCCATCATTGGTGCCAGTGGGAGGAATAGTGTCCCATCATTGGTATCAGTGGGAGGAATAGTGTCCCATCATTGGTATCAGTGGGAGGAATAGTGTCCCATCATTGGTGTCAGTGGGAAGAATAGTGTCCCATCATTGGTGTCAGTTGGAGGAATAGTGTCCCATCATTGGTTTCAATTTGAGGAATAGTGCCCCATCCTTGGTTTCAATGGAAGGAATTCTGCCCCATCGTTGGTGTCAATGGTAGGAAAAGTGGCCCATCATTGGTGTCAATTTAAGGAATAGTGCCCCATCATTGGTGTCAGTGGGAGGAATAGTGTCCCATCATTGGTGTCAGTTGGAGGAATAGTGTCCCATCATTGGTTTCAATTTGAGGAATAGTGCCCCATCCTTGGTTTCAATGGAAGGAATTCTGCCCCATCGTTGGTGTCAATGGTAGGAATAGTGCCCCATCATTGGTATCAGTGGGAGGAATAATGCCCCATCATTAGTGTTGTTAGTGGTGTTAGTGGTAGGAATTGTGCCCATTCATTGGCGTCAGTGGGAGGAATTGTGCCCATTTGATGGTGTCAGTGGGAGGAATAATGCCCCATCGTTGGTGTCAGCAACAAGAATTATGTCCCATTGTTGGTGTCAGTGGAAAATAGTACTCCAAGGACCAGATAAAAGCAAGGGAAGGGCTGCATCCAGTCCCCGGACCGCAGTTTGGAGACCACCTTCATACAGTGATGCCACTTCACATGCAGGGTCAGGTCACCCCCCCCAGACATGTTATTCAAGGGAACTTTGCATTTTTAATGATCCTCCTTTAAACATGATTAAACTCACTGAATTTTTTAAACATTTATTATTTTGTTTTGGTACATGCCCCCCAAGGGGGTGCCCGGCCCCTCACCCCAGCCCATTTGTTTGACAATCCTTTGCCTATTGGCCCATAAAATGGCCGTTACTGTTTGTTTTTTTAACATTTGCCTTTCACTTCATTGAGGTTTGACCTCGGTACCCAACCTTTACTCCATGTCCTGTGCTCAATCCTCCAACCAAGTCCAGGCATGCTTGGCCTTCCCCAACTCTCACTCAATGTGTTCATTATATTCACAGAAATATCAATGGCCTGGTTAGACGGCTCGGGTTTAATTAAATTTTATGACATAGAAATAGGCGCGCCTTTCTGATAATTATCTATAAAATTGAATAATTAATTCAGGTTACACAATGATACCTATAAAAATCCCATAACCTACAGCAACGTTGTCACCTCCTCCTCATGTTAATTTGTTGGCGTTCTGGTGATCGTCTTTCCAACATTAGAACCGCTAAGAACACTGATGAGTCTGGACAAGTTATCCATGAACAGTCTATGAGAGTGCAGATTATTGGGAGGATAGATAAGGAGGAGACCGCTTCTCTTTACTTGGCAGACGGCAAGTACCTATTGAACAGGTCTGAGTAGTCACAAGAATCGCCAAGATTACAACCTTTCTGCTAGTGGTCTTGCGGTTGTTTAATTGTACTCCTCCTCCACTGTTGCAACGACATCCAATACCCTAAAAATATCCATAGTAACACATTGGACTTAATTAATAAGTTAAAATATCTATTAATAGTCTTTCCGCGCGGATAAAGATACAGTATTTTAAATTAATTTGGGCTCGGCAGATTGGTCCGGTAACTATAAAGACACTTATATTACTTGTGTAACTCACTCTCAACCCCTTCCGGTTCGTACGGACCTGAACCAA
>BLSH010005619.1:417311-433247 GCA_018402905.1 Glandirana rugosa | reverse complement strand
TATACACCGCCCTACCTATTACTGACTGCTATACACTACCCTACCTATTACTGACCTCTATACACCTCCCTACCTATTACTGACTGCTATACACTACCCTACCTATTACTGACCTCTATACATCGCCCTACCTATTACTGACCTCTATACACCGCCCTACCTATTACTGACTGCTATACACTACCCTACCTATTACTGACCTCTATACACCTCCCTACCTATTACTGACTGCTATACACTACCCTACCTATTACTGACCTCTATACACCGCCCTACCTATTACTGACCGCTATACACTACCCTACCTATTATTGACCTCTATACACCGCCCTATCTATTACTGACTGCTATACACTACCCTACCTATTACTGACCGCTATACACTACCCTATCTATTACTGACCTCTATACACTGCCCTACATTCAGGCCTGAAGCTAGTTGCTCACTGAAGTCAGGCTAAGTTTATATTTTTATAATGACATTAGTTTTATTATAAGTTTTCTAAATGTTCCTAGTGTCATCCTTACTATTTACTTAGGCGTTGCTAGTTAATTTATTTACCCCCCGGTGATCTTTGATCTTTTATGTTGTTCAAGTAGATCTCCACCTCTCAAAAGTTGCCTACCCCTGCTCTAAATGCTGCATCACCCCCAGTTGTGAGAACTTGCAGCACAGACACTTTTATTTAAATGGGTTGCGTTTGGTGAGCGGTAGTGCAGGCTTGTGGGGGCCCTAGTGCATTACTTTGCCCAGGGGCCCATGATGCTATTAAGATGGCCCTGCCTGCACATTCCATGTTACTAATTTAAGGGACACAATGATATTTGTGAAGGTACTGGAACTAGCAGTCAGACCAGCAGGGAACAACCCTGAACATTACACACTGGCGTCTAACCCCTCAAATATTTCGCGGCATTGCAAAATAAGCACATAACATAAATACAGACGGACGCCGCTGTATGAACAATCAGGATAGGTCTGCAGCCCCTTAGATCCGATTGAGCTTAGACCAG
Organism: Glandirana rugosa; assembly: GCA_018402905.1. NCBI lineage: Eukaryota > Metazoa > Chordata > Amphibia > Anura > Ranidae > Glandirana > Glandirana rugosa. The sequence continues at coordinate 432,233 of BLSH010005619.1, read as the reverse complement.
AGGGAGAGTTCAAATAGCAGTGTTTTCAGGGAAAACTATAAGTACAGTCAATTTGAATTAAAATGCATGTCAAAAATAACATAAAAATAATACAGAACACAAACTTTGCCTACACTGGACCAGCAAGGCACTACTAACAATAAGCAGCCCACCGTGGCTGCGGGGGCAGAAGCTGGCCAGGGAAACAGTACTTGACAGGTCATTAACAGATCATGGGAGACCATTAACCTCCATGGCGGTATTCCCGAGTGTGGCTCGGGGTGGAATTTCAGTACCATTAGCGGTAACCCCGAGCCACACTCGGGATTGCATTGCTGGATCCAGGGAATGTTACTCACCTTGTCCCCTGGATCCAGCGATGTCCCCCCGCGGTGTCAGCGTGTCTGTCCTCTGCCCGATGCCTCTGTGTGCCGGGCTCCGTTCCCTGCGAGCGCCGCGTCGCACGGGGACGGAGACTGGCGGCAAATTCAAAATATGAAACACACAGCCCACATACAGTACATTGTAATCTTACAGATTACATTACTATATATATAGTATATATACTGAAATAATTTCACATCCCCTTTGTCCCTAGTGGTTTGCCCAGTGCCCTGCATGCACTTTTATATTATATATGTCATTCTTTCTGCCTGGAAACTTGAGAACGTCCATAGCAACCAAAAGGTGTCCCTTTACGTCAAAAGTGGTTTTTGATCAGCTAGAAAACACCGATAGTAAATAAAAATCATTTGCAGAATTGAGTGATACTGATTTTTGGGGAAATTTATCATCAGAAACTGAAAGTGACGACAGCGACAATTCTGCAAATGAGGAGCAAATTTCAGTGTTTTTGATTTGATTACATTATTGAATAAATTTTATTATTAGATTATTATTTTTGATAATTATTTATAGTCATTTATTATATTATAATTTATGATTTAATTTTTCAAACTTTATCATACCCGGGATGTCTACTAGACTCTTGTTTGGACAGATTTAAGCGAGTTATTCCTAACAATTACAGGCCTACAATATAAAACGCCAAATTTCCATGCAAAATAATCGTACGGCTTTCAGCACCAAAAATCTGACATAATCATACCGCCAGGGAGGTTAAGGCCTTGAGGGAGGCTGAAAACTGCAGAGTGCACAGCGTCATGGGGTGGAAAGTTTCCAGAAGTTCACGGGGTGCAGATAGTACGCTAGGTATGGTGGGGGGTAAAAAGGGACAGGGAAAAAGAGAAAGAGGGGGGGGAATGAATGTGTTGGCCCCCAGCCAGGCAATCAGGCCAGGACAACCATCAGACACAGCCCAGGCCCATCCAGGGGAGTTCATATTGCGTGTTAATGGAGACAATAAACGGGCATTGCCCAACTCACAGTTCACTAAGGTGTGGAGTATTTGAAGTGTGGTGTGGACCTAGGAGGGGAGACATTAGCACAAAATGGCAACAAAAAGGTAAGGATGAGAAAACTAGGTGGGCGCAGGGCCTGCCACATCTTCAGTGCTCCAACCAGGATAATACTGCGCGGGGTCTTCAAAACACTGGGCCTTGCTATCGCAGAGAACACGAAGCCTTGCCAGGAACAGCATTTTGTATGTCAGATGGTGGGTGCATAGTTGTCGCTTGGCCTCCGTAAACTGTGCCCTCTTCTTCTGGACCTCCGCGGAGAGGTCCGGAAACACCGCAATATGAACGTTGTTAAAAGGGGATGTTACCTCTCTCACGAGTCAACCGCATGATAGCATCAGGGTCTCAGTAATTCAGAAATTTAGCGATGAAGGTGCACGGGGGAGCACCGCCAGGTGGAGGACGAGCAGCCAGACGATGGGCGCGCTCCACCGCGAACGATGAGGAGAAGGCCTCTCTGCCAAAGGTTTTCATGAGCAGGTTTTCTAGAAACGTGGGGGGGGGGGGGGTCAGAGCCCTCAGTTTGCTCAGGCAGGCCCACAAAACAGTTGCAGCGATGACCACGGTTCTCCATGTCGTCCTGCTTGCTGAGAACGGTATTAAGCTGATGTTGCAGCCGCTCAGTCGTCACCTGCGATGGTGGCAGTTCATTCTCCACATGGCAGACCCTACGTAGGGGTGCTGAAATGGATTGATGTATCACGATTTGGCTGTCCCCGATGCGGCAACTGGCCATAATCGATTGCCGGGTGACGTCATCCGACTTGCCTATAGGCGACTTGTTGGGCGACTTGAATCGCCCGAAAAGTCACCTACATGCATTGCAATGGACCCGTTCTAAATAGGAGTGACTCAAGTTGCTGCGACTTAGAAAAAGGTTCCTCTACTACTTTTGAGGCGACTTCAGGTGACTTGCATTGACTTCTATTACAGAAGTCGCCTGCAAGCCACGCTGAAGTCGCCTTGAGCTGGCAAGTTGCCCTACAAGTCGGATCTGCGTCCTTGAATCCCGTGTTTATTGTGTATTAAGTGTCCCTGTTTACTGTCTATTAAGTGCCCCCTAGTGTACATGCTTCTTTTGTAGCAACATACCGCAGTGCCTCCCTCGGCACTCATGTGACCGCCCGGCCCTCCCCTCTCGTCTCCGGCTGACGTCATCCACACCCATCATCACCCACTGACACCCATCATCACCCATTTACACCCACCATTACCACCCACTCCCCTCTACACCCATCATCACCCACTGACACCCATCTACGCCCACCATCACCCCTCTACTCCCATCATCCCCAACACCCATCACTACCCAGCATCACCCACACCCCTCACTACCACCCACACCCAGCATCACCCACTGACACCCATTATCACCCACATCACACCCCTATACACCCATCACCACCCACTGACACCCATCAATACCACCCACACCCCTCTACACCCATCATTTTTTTTTTATTCAAGAAAAGAGGTTTATTGAATATAAATGACCGTACAACCACAGTTACAAAATCACAATGACTTGGTACGATCAATTTGTATTCATGCATACAAATTCAGAATATTAGCAAGTTAAACGATTCACAGTCTATATGCATGTATCTGTATATCATACCTACTATACACGGTGGTATTTATGCATAGCCTAGTGGCATGCCTGTTTAACCTCAGTAACATTCACACTATCATTGACAACAGAATACCTGTTTGGGCCCCCATCCCTTTAGGTCTACTGATTTCTTTCCCAGTCCTGCTCCAAGTTTAGTTATCCATACCATTTAGACCTACAATAATCTATCTTTGACCAGTTGTTCCTGTGCTAGTCCAGGGATATCCAACCAAGGTTGCCAAAGTTTAGTGAATTTTCGCGAGACATTCCTATGTTGGTACGTATATTTTTCTCGAATTATCATGTCATTGACCATATTGATCCTGAGATCCAAAGCTGTGCTATTAGTTTGCGTGCAATATACAGCAGTCGCAGAACCGCCACATGATATTGGGGTGTGAGAGACTCTTCATCCAAGGCTCCCAGTAGACACACAACCGGGTCTCTACCTATATTGATCTGGAAGACCTGTGTAATAGTCGAGAGAACCCCAGACCAGTAGCGGAACAATTTTGGGCATTTCCATAGCATATGGAGTAAATCTCCACTATCCCTCTCACATCTCGGACATAATGGTGTTTCTCTGATACCCCATTTATGTAATCTAACGGGCGTTCTGTACACTCTATGCAAAAGCTTTAGGTGGGATAGTTTACGTGATGCCGAGACTGATACCAGTGGAGCGGAAGTTAAGCAGAAGTCCCAGGTTTCATCATCTATAGGACCTAAGTCCTTTTCCCACCCTTTCCTACATGGTAATACAGAGGCATCGTGAGTGGCATGAAGTAGAACGGAGTAACACTTGGAGATCATTCCTTTTTTCTCAGTTTCCAAAAAAGCTGAATTTATTATGGGGTTTTCCCCGGCCACTAAAGGGTGTCCATTCAGTTGGAGATATCTGTAGAACTGACTTCTAGGTAGGTTAAATTCCGCCTGAATATACATGAATGATTTGAGAACTGTGCCTTGAAAAAGTTGTGCTACATAGAGGATTCCCGCCTTCACCCATAAATGGAAGTCCTTCAGTTTAAATAATTCCTTAAGGTGTATATTATTCCATATGGGAGTGAAGGGGGAGTATCCTGTTATCTGCAGCATGCCCCTGACATATGCCCATAAAGTATTAAGCATGTTAATCGTGGTGGTGTTAGAGGGGATGTTAGTGAAGCTCGCCTCCAGGAATGTCAGGATCGGGCATGTAGACCCCTCTGGTAACAGCATATTGCGGATCGGGTCTGTGTCATCGGCTAGTCCCCATGCTCCTAGATGCTGAAGTTGGGCTGCTATAAAATAGTGGTGAGAGTGTGGTACCGCCACCCCCCCATTTTCTTTTGTATGTTGTAATGTGGACAGGCTAATCCTGGGGGTTTTATTGCGCCATATCAGGGCACAGAATTGCGAATCAATTCGGAAAAAACATTTACGTGGTATCCAGATAGGTGCATTATGGAGTATATAAAGCAGCTGGGGAGCCCATACCATCTTTATAAGGTTTATTTGGCCAGCTACCGTTAAGGGGAGCTTGAGCCATGCCGTGCATTTTGAGCGGAATTTACTTAATAGTGGTACCAGTGATTAGGGTCATCGCTCCCTGGAAGGGGTGCTGGGTGTCACCTAAGTATATCAAAGTGTCGTCCACGAATAAGGAGACTACCTTCTCTCGCAATCCCCTCATAAACCCTGTAATGTCTGCTGATTCTCTGATATGGATGGCCAGGGCGCTGACGTCACCATTACTACGAGCCGGCTGTTTTTAACTGCATGATCTTGCTTTTTAAATGTGAGTAGTTTACTTTTTTATGGTATATTAAACGAGTTTCTACGGTACTGTACTATGTGGTCGTTTCTTTCCTGTATATGTCGGTACTGAGCTGTATCCTATTGGAGCCTAGTCTCAACTTACCTGGCGAGGTCCATCACCTACCGTTCGGTGTATGCAGAGGAAGATCTGAAACCCCCCCACATACAGTGCTGTTTATCTGGCGGGCTGGTAAGCCTTGATTTCTGGTGGTGGTGGGTTGCACCTAATACTGCGCACACAAGGGTGGTTGGTGTAGGTGGTTCATCAGTGACCAGTGGTTTGTCCAATACATACTACACTATATGGTTCCTTTTTTTCTCCCATGCTTGTCATCGGTACCTGGGAGTTCCTGGATGTGGGGTCTCTAGGGGACTTGCCCTCACCTGACCAGATATAGAAAGGAGAATTAACCATCTACATCATTTGAGCGCGGTGATAGCTGCGGGCTGGTAAGCCTTTAATTCGGATGGTGGTGGATTGCTTATATCATATTCCTTTGGTGTATATATATGCTTTGGACTCTGAGGACAATTTTTGATCTATCAACCTCCAATTTGAGTCCAATCTGGGAGTCCAGCTCTTTTGATTTATATCTTGGGACTTACCCCAATTTGATGATACACTAGCACAGCTCTGTGTTATTTACTGATCCATGTACTGAAACTGAGTGTTTGAGCTGCAGCTGTCTGTTGTTTCGGTTAGCGCGGTGTTGTTCCATCTCCACACTGTCAAACGCCTTGGCCGCGTCCAACGAGAAGATGGCTCTATTTCCCAGGTTGTCCACCCCCACTTGCATATTCAGGAAAAGTCTACGTAAATTTTGAGCTGTAGACCTCGTGGGTATAAATCCCGCTTGGTCTCTGTGTATTAGTTTTTGTATCACTTTAGACAACCGATTCACCAACACTCGCGCCAGGAGTTTCACGTCGAATGTAAGAAGGGATATAGGCCGGTATGAGTCCGGTGTAGTAGGATCTTTCCCGGGTTTAAGGAGGACCACTATTATTGCTTCATTCATAGACGCAGGCAATTTACCTTTTGTCAGTGCCTCGTTATAAACCCTCAATAATACCGGTAGCAGTTGGATGGAGTATTTCTTATACACCTCGGATGGCAAGCCATCCGAGCCAGGGGCTTTCCCATTATGGGTTTGGGCCAATGCCTCTAAAAGCTCTTCCTCTGTAAGTGGTGCACTTAATAGTATGACATCCTGAACAGGTAGCCGGGGAACAGGGAATTTATCTAGGAATGACTCCAAGTCTGTCTGTGTAGCATGTACTTTTGAGGAATAATCTATATAAAAAGATTCTAAAGACTTGTAATATGTCTGAGGTATCACTATAGGACGCACCTTGTGGGTCTCTTATGTCTGAAATGCAAGTGGAGGACTGTTGAGACTTTGCTAAAGCAGCCAATAAGTGTGTGGTTTCCCCCTCCTCAAAATAGCGCTGTTGCAGAAAAAATCTTTTATTTTCCGCAAGCTGTAGGGCCACTTGTTGAGACAACGACTGCGCCGCCAACCAGGACCTTTTGGTGGCCTCAGAGGGGTTGGCGATGTAGTCAGCCTCCATTTTCTTCACCTCTGAGAGCACAAAGTTCTCCCAAGCCTTAGTTTTGGTTTTGATCTGATTAATATACAGTATAAATTGGCCCCTTTAGGAAGGCTTTAACCGTGTCCCATACCACATTGAGTTCCGCAGTATCAATATTACGTTCAAAAAAAATCTAAAGATCCCCCACCATCGGATCTGGGTCTGGGAATAAGGACAACCAAAAAGGATTCAATTTCCAGCACGATCTCCCTAGAGCAGGGGTAGGCAACCTGCGGCTCTCCAGCTGTTGTAGAACTACATTTCCCATGAGACATTGCAAGGCTGATGGATACAATTACTCCCAGAAGCATGATGGGAAATGTAGTTCTACAACAGCTGGAGAGCCACAGGTTCCCTACCCCTGCCCTAGAGTATTATTAATGGATAGTTCAACCCAGAATGAAGAATGATCGGAGACTGTCCTAGGTTCATACTGGGATTTCGTTACTGCTGGAAGAATGGCATCATTTCCCAGACCCAGATCAATCCTGGAAAGTCCCCCATATGTAGCTGAGAAATAGGAATATAAATACTGATCAGGGCGTCTCATTCTCCACACACCTCTAAGGCCGAGCTCCCCCAGTAGTTTTGCAAATGCTGTGGGGCCAGATGTCACTGTGCCCGCCTTCACTGGGTTCCCGGTACGCCTATCCTTACCCAGGTCAAGAACATTATTAAAATCCCCTATTACTAGGGTTGGTATAACAGGAAACTGAGTGGTATACTTAGCCAGATATTTTAGGAGCTCGGCTGAGAAGGGCGGAGGGATGTACACCCCAGCAATGACGCATTTGTACCCCTGTATCGAGCATAGCATAAAGACATAGCGTCCCTGGGGGTCAAGCAACACATTATGTGTTAGGAACTTCGTCCCTTGCCTTACCAATATACTGACACCCCTGGAGTATGAAGAATAGGTTGCATGAAATTGGTGACCATATTGTCTCTGTGGGAACTGAGGAGTGTTCTCCGGTGGTAAATGTCTCTTGTAGGCAAATTATTGATGCATCTAGCCTTTTAAGGGTACGCAGGACTGCCAGTCTCTTAGTGGCATTCCCCATCCCCCTGACATTCCATGAGAGGATTTTAACCTTTCCTGCCATATCGTTGTATAGTACATATAACCACCAACAGTCCTCTGATATCCATTTTCGCTACATTGCAGGTATGCATCCATGATCCGTCCATAATGACCATTATCTTATTCCAAAGCGGGTAGAGCAGAACAAACCATTGCATAAACGGGTGTGTAGATTCTGGGTGAGGGCCATCTCCCCAAGCAAGCAAGAAGGGCCGGGTGTATTCAGGCCCAGTCAGTGTGTGTGATCCAAACATAACCTTTAGAGCCAACAGGGCTCTCAACCTAGTGTCCAACAAAAGTATTCCACCTGGAACCATGAGGGGCAGCAGTGGGAGCTCATCCACTTGTGCAACGGAGCCCCTCTGCAGCATGTAGTTCAGTTACTGACTGGAGAGGTGTGGTTCAGTAGTTGTACAAAGGTACCTGTAGCCTCCGCCTAGATTAGGAGAAAAACAGGCCATCTACCCAACTATACACAGACATGTGATAAAGATAGTAGATAGCTTGATATGCTTTCCCCCAAACAGTAGCGCACTCAGGAGGGCTCCGGTTGACGCCACCCGGCCACACGCAGTGAGCATTCCTCCCTGTCCAGCCATTGCATGACCAGTGTAGGTTTATCAAAAAAGTGCACTTCTCCGTTAGCGTCCACTCTCAGTCTGGCTGGGTACAGCATGGCATGTTTTAGCTCCGCAGTCGGCGTTTGACATCATTAAATTGTGCCCTATGCTTTTGCAGCTCTGCTGATAAATCAGGGAACAGGGACACCTTGATATTTTCAATGGACAGCGTGCCCGCCATAGTACAGGCTTTATTAACTATAACATCCCTGTCCTTAACCCCTCCAGATCCACGCTATTGCCGAAGTACGACTCCAGCGCGGATCTGAAATGCCGGGATGACGTCCATGGACGTCGTCCCCTTTGCTCGCCCCCCTGCCCGCGATCGCAGGCGCGCTGCCCCGATTTTCTGTGATCGATGTGTCCCTTGGACACAGCCAATCACAGATCGTGGTAAATGGCCAATCACAGCGGCCATTTACCACATCAACAGCGGGTCCAATGAGAGATGATCTCAAATGTAAACATATGAGAACATCTCTCGTTGCCTGCCTTCTCTCCTCACACAGACACCGCTGTGTGAGGAGAGAGTGATCGTTCCTTTCTGCCATTTACTGTGAGTGCATAAAACACACTTCACCTGTGCCCCCCATCATAGTGCCATCTGCCAGTGCCATCTGCCAGTGCCACCAGTCAGTGCCACCAGTCAGTGCCACGTAGCATCAGTGCCACATAGCATCAGTGCCACATAGCATCAGTGCCACGTGTCATAAAAAGTGCCACCTGACCTGTCAGTTTCACGTGTCAGTGCCACCAATCAGTGCCATGTGTCAAAGTGCCACCTGACCTGTCATCAGTGCCACGTGTCAGTGCCACCAGTGCCACCAGACCTGTCAGTGCCACATATCAGTTCCACCTAACCTGTCACCTGTGCCGCATATCATCAGCGCTTCCTGATCTGTCATTAGTGTCACCTGACCTGTCCTCAGTACCACGTGTCAGTGCCACCTGACCTGTCATCAGTGCCATGTGTCAGTGCCACCGGACCTGTCATCAGTGCCACTGGACCTGTCATCAGTGCCACGTGTCAGTGCCACCAGTGCCACCGGACCTGTCAGTGCCACATATCAGTTCCACCTAACCTGTCACCAGTGCCACATATCATCAGTGCTACCTGATCTGTCATCAGTGTCACCTGACCTGTTATCAGTGCCACGTGTCAGTGCCACCTGACCTGTCATCAGTGCCACGTGTCATTGCCACCAGTGCCACCGGACCTGTCATCAGTGCCACATATCAGTTCCACCTAGCCTGTCACCAGTGCCACATCTTCAGGGCTACCTGTTCTGTCATCAGTGTCACCTGACCTGTCATCAGTGCCACGTGTCAGTGCCACATACCAGTGCCACCGGACCTGTCATCAGTGCCACATATCAGTTCCACCTAACCTGTCACCAGTGCCACATATCAGTGCCATCTGATCTGTCGTCAGTGTCACCTGACATCAGTGCCCATCACCTCATTAGTGCCATAGGTGTCATCAGTGCCAATTAGTGCTGCAACAATGGCAAAAAGATCTTTTCTCTTGAGGAGGCCTACAATATTCTCGCAGCTGAGGAGAGCAACGGGGAGCTCTCTCCTGCAAGTTCCTCTGAGTCTGAGCTGGAGTCTGATATGGCCTACGATCTGGTCTCAAGTAGTGAATTAGAGCTGGACTCAGATGAGGAATGTTGTCCACCCACCAGACGAAGGCGCGTTGATGAGGAGGCAATACCATCCACCAGCACCGCTTTGCCATCCACCCGCACCGCTGTGCTAACCGCCAGCACCCCAGTGTCATCCACCAGCACCCCAGTGCCATCCACCAGCACTGCTGTACGTCAGCCCCAAAGGGTTAGGTCTCATGCCGGCCTTCCCTACTTACTCCAGCACCCCTTGTGGCTTCCTCCCAATTCAGGAGAAGCTAGTATTCCCCCTTTTACTGCCCAACCAGGAGCCCAGGTGGACACACAACATTTCTCTCCCATTGATTTTTTTTATTTCGTTTTTACTGAGGACATGCTGCAATCCATTGTTGCCCAGTGCAACCTATATGCACACCAATTTATACAGGCGAATCCAAACTCTTATTATTCCCATCCCTATGAGTGGAGAAACGTAACAGTGGATGAATTTAAAACCTTTTTGGGCCTTGTGTTCTGCATGGGACTAAACAGCAAAAATGAACCCCGCTCCTACTGGTCCACCCGCCCCATCTACCACATGCCGGTCTTCTCATCCGTAATGCCCAGGACAAGATTTTCCATGATTATGAGGTTTCTACATTTTAATGACAATACCCAGTGCCCCCCCCCCCCCCCGAAATGCCCCAAATTATGACCGGCTTTACAAGATTCGCCCAATTCTAAACTATTTTTCTGAATTATTTCCACAATTATTTACCCCCGACCAGCATATATGTATAGATGAATCCCTGGTAAAATTTAGAGGAAGGCTGGGAATAAAACAATATATCCCCAGTAAAAGGGCCCGCTATGGAGTGAAGATCTACAAATTGTGCGACCGGACCGCGGGATAGGTTTACAGCTTCAAGGTCTACGAAGGGAAGGACTCCCAGCTGAATCCCCCTAACTGCCCAGAATATTTAGGCACAAGCGGCAAAATAGTTTGGCAATTAATTTACCCCCTCCTGGACAAAGGCTACCACCTGTATGTGGATACATTTTTATACTAGTTTGCCTCTGTTCCGGAACCTATACAGGAAGATTACACCAGCCTGTGGCACAGGCAGAATAAAATCGGGTGGGCTTTCCTCAGAGACTAGTAAACATGAAGCTTAGAAAAGGAGAGACGGTAAGTCTACGTAATGAGGAAGTTCTGGCTGTGAAGTGGAGGGACAGAAGGGACGTGTATATGTTATCTTCTATACACAACAATACATTTGTGGAGATCCCCCGAAGAAGTGACCCAATGCAGAAGCCAACCTGCATCTACGATTATAACTTGTACATTGGAGGAGTCGATCTAAATGATCAAATGCTGGAACCTTATTTATTTACCAGGAGAACGTACTTTTGGTATAAAAAAAGTTGCCCTCTATTTTTTCTATTTGGCCATATACAATTCCTATGTAATCTATCGAAACTCCACCGCAAACCCCAAACCATTCCTTGGCTACCAGGAGGATATAGTCACCACACTTTTATACCCCAACGGCCCACCCGAAAATATTAGATCAGATGTGTGTAGCAGACTGTCCGAGCGCCATTTCCCTGATAAAATCCCTCCCAGACCAACAGGCCAAAAGCGCCAGAAGAGATGCCGGGTGTGCTCTAGTAGAGGTGTTAGAAGAGACACCACTTATCATTGTGCCCAGTGCCCTTCCCAACCAGGTCTATGCATAGGTGACTGCTTCCGGGCGTTACCATACCCTAGTAAATTATTAATGATTCCGCAGTTATTTTTTCTATTTTGCCTCCCTTATGCCACTACCTGCTCTGGAAATGATCCTAGCTTGTTATTCGACCATGCTTCTGCCTGCCGATTTTGTACAGACTTCTGCCTGATCTGGAATTGACCATGGACTGTTATTCGACCACGCTTCTGCCTGCCGATTTTGTACAGACTTCTGCCTGATCTGGAATTGACCCTGGACTGTTTGACCACATTTTTTGCCTGCCTCTTGGACTGATCTTGTACCCTGCAACTGGAGTAGTGGGATTCACAACACAGGGGTCTCACATATGTGAGGGGCTCCAGAATGTTTTTTCTGGAAGAAGAAAACATTGTTTTTGTTTTCTCTCTCCCAGATTAGGGTCTGGAGACTCGGAGGCTTCAAAGAGATTGGGTGGCAGAAGCCTCTACCCCTTTCCCCATTTTGTCCTGACCGGATGAACTGACCACACCTCTGCTGCTACCTGGACTATGGACTATGTTTCTGCCTGCTACTAGGACCAATATTATGGCACTGTTGACAAAATCTGTCTGCACTGACCTTGGACTGTATATGGACAGTATGCTTGCCTGTACTGACTATGGACAGTATTCATGCCTGTTGCCTGGAAAACTGCGTTTGCTGTGCTACTACCAGGACTAATATTTTGGCACTGTTGACAACATCTCTGCCTGCCCTGACCATGGACTGTATATGGACAATATCCCTGCCTGTACTATGGACAGTATTCCTGCCTGTTACCTGGACAATTGTGTTTGCTGTAGCTGACCAAGTCCCTGCCTGCTGCCTGGACCAGTGCTATCCTCCTGTGGACAGCTGCAATACTAAAACCACAGGTAATATTTTGTTTACCCTTTACTCAGCATAATGTATTTCCGGGTGTAATTCTTGGTATTTGTAATGCTATGTGTCCTTAGAACACCTGACGGGTTTCCTTGCATGTTGGGCCTCTGTATGTAGCCAGGCTATGTAAAAGTCTCACACATGTGGTATTGCCATACTCAGAAGGACTAGCAGAATGTGTTTTGGGGTGTCATTTGTGCTATGTACATGCGATCTGGAAAAAAATGAACCGTTCAAAAAACTCATTATGCCTCATAGATTATACGTTGGGGTGTTAGCTTTCCAAAATGGGGTCATTTTGTGGGCGTTTCCATTTTCCTGGTGCTCTAGGGCCTTCAGAATTGTAATAGGTGGTCGAGAGATGAGATGTGCAATTTATGTTTCTAAAACGCCTGAAGGTGCTAGTTCAATGTTGGGCCTCTGTATGTGGCCAGGCTGTGTAAAAGTCTCACACATGTGGTATCGCCATACCCAGGAGGAGTAGCAGAATGTATTTTGGGGTGTTATTTTTCCTTTCTACATGCTATGTGTTGGAAATATCTTAGAAATGGACAACTTTGTGTAAAAAAAATGCGTTTTCATTTTTTTCCCACATTTTCCAAAAACTTCTGGAAAAAAATTAACCGTTCAAAAAACTCATTATGCCTCATAGATTATACGTTGGGGTGTTAACTTTCCAAAATGGGGTCATTTTGTGGGCGTTTCCATTGTCCTGGTGCTCCAGGGCCTTCAGAAGTGTAATAGGTGGTTGAGAAATGAGATGTGTAATTTATGCTTCGAAAACGCCTGAAGGTGCTAGTTCAATGTTGGGCCTCTCTATGTGGCCAGACTGTAAAAATGTCCCAGACTTGGGGTATCACCATACTCAGGAGTAGTAGTAGAATGTGTTTTGGTGTGTAATTTGAGGTATGCATATGCCATGTGAGAGAAATAACCTGTTACAATGACAATTTTGTTGAGGAAAAAAAAATAAATAATAATAATCTTCATTTTGCAAAGAATTGTGGGCAAAAATGACAACTTCATAAAACTCACTATGCTACTTACTAGATACCTTGGAATGTCTTCTTTCCAAAAAGGGGTCATTTGGGGGGTATTTGTACTTTTTTTTTTTTTATTTAAGATATTTTTATTAATTATAAAGACATACAAACAAAACAATCAGCCATCTTTCGGGCAACATGCCCAGCATTTAAGTACAAATATTGGCGAGTTGTACATGGTCAATAGAAATTGTTAGATCACGACTTTCAATAAGTGACATTCAGGTATACCTCTAACTAGCCCTATTAAAGTACATTGGTTATATAACATGGTACAATTCCATTTACAACAGTTTAGGTGGGTCAATGCCCACCTAGGATTTGTTAATTGGCATTGCTCCCTAAGGTAAGGCGGGACATAATGTAAGAGGGCTGGCCAGCCACCTACCCCAAATCTTATGAAATCCTTTACTCCGTTTTCGGAGATCAAAGGTGATCTTGTATAGGGGTAAAGCTTCATTCACCAATTTTAACCACAGGTTTTTATTCAGTGCTTGTGAACTCTTCCACGTCAACAAAAGAGATTTCTTCGCGTAAAAGAATAGGATACGAAGGAGCCTCTTTGCCGAGGCAGACAGTGACAAGTCCCCAAAAATTCCTAAAAGGCAATTCCTGGGGTTAATAATATTGGGAAGGCCCAAGGCTGTTGAGATGAAGGAGCCTATGTCCCTCCAAAAGTGCTGCACTAACGGGCACAACCAAAAGCAGTGCAGAAAGTCTGCTCTTTGGCCACATCCTCTAAAGCATGTGTCTGTAGACGATAAGCCCATTTTATATAGTCTGTGAGGAGTGAGATGAGATTGGTGGAAAACTTTAATTTGTATCACTCGATCTCTAGAGATTACTGATGATTTGAAAGTATCAGAGAATTCTGACCAGTCCTCCTCTGTAATCTCTATATCTAGGTCAGTCCACTTAAGTTGGGCATTCCGGAATCTGGGGTTAATGTCCGCAGCCAGGGCCGCATAATAAGTTGAGATGAGTTTAGTGGTAGCCGGGTCTCTTAGCAATTTTTCTAAGGGGGGCATGTAAGGTATGTTATCCAATTTACCAAATTGTGCCCTAATTGCATGTCTCAACTGGTAATAAAAAAAAACTGGTAGAGTTTGGAAGATCAAACTCCCTCTGGAGTTGTTGGAATGGTTTAAATCCCTGTGCGTCAAACAAATGGCACAGGTATTTAACTCCTTTTGATGACCATCTCACAGGGTCGATATGGTCTGGGACACTCTACCAGTAGTTTTCCTCAATTTATGGACACGGTAAACAAACTGCGTGTCCCTAAATTTGGTAAGGTTGTTGAGGTCTCCCTCAAACTAGAAGGTTTGAGATGGTCAAAAAAAAATAATGGTCAACTCTGTACGTTAATCCCGTGTTAAACCATTTAACCTATTGTATGGAATGTACGGGGGGAATCTTTTTAACGATTCTCTGGGCCGATGGTGATTTGAGTAGAGTTGAATAATACGCCGGGACCGACGCCTGTAATTGGGGTCTAAGGCCTTACGGGTTGAATTCACCTGACTGGATCTATATCTC
>BLSH010005619.1:397124-412968 GCA_018402905.1 Glandirana rugosa | reverse complement strand
GACTGTAGGGGGGATCTGATAGCATGTGCGATTCGCCCTGCGTTTTAAAAATAGCCGGGCCAGACCCGTCCATCCCCTGAGATGGTAATAAAGAAGGGGTTCCGTGTATTGAAGGTTGAGGTGCGCGCTCAGGACCTACCGCATCTCCCGCATCTTCCTGCCGCCTGAAGCGGGCCAATTGTTCTGTCGCTGAGGCAGTCGCAGGGGGGCCATATTTGACCATCATTCCGCCGTTGCGGGGGGGACACAATTCCCACTCCCTGGTCCGGATGGTATACTAGAAAGGGGTACAGGGGCGTAGGGGATCGTTGATCCGTGGGAGAATGTATACTCTAGTGGATGTGTTACAGCTATAGGCTATACACATGTAGCAGAAGGAGTACTAGTTCCTAAATAAAAATTGCTCCCCCAGTCCACACCACCCACACTTCCACCTCAGTCAGTTCTCCTGGGGAGGCAGTGGTCAGGGCAGATGTAGCACCAGATGTCCCCTATCCCCTGATGGAGAATACACAGCAGGCCTATGAGGGTGTACCAAGATGGCGGCCGCCCGGTTTTAGGCCTCTCTACTCACAAGATCCACGATCAGATGGGTCTCTGGTGTGGTGTCTCCTCTTCTTGATGATCGGATCAGCAGCCTGGTGATGGCAGAATCATGGATGTCCCGGCCGCCGGAGGAACGGCGGGGCTCCGCGACTAGGCCTCAATCCATTTATGGATCCGGCCGGCCGGTAAAATATGCCCCAGGAGTCAGGATTTGATCTCCGCAAGGTGCCCTGTGGTGGTGGTCAGCTCTGCAGATGTCCAGAAGGGACAGATGACAAGGATGGTACAGGATTTTAATCAGGATGGCAGGAGCTCTCCAGATACACGTCTGCCTCTCTTCACATCCGGACACGCCCCCGGGTATTTGTACTTTGCTGGCTTGTTAGGGTCTCAAGAAATGAGATAGGCCATCAGTACATCAGGTGTGATCAATTTTCAGTGATTTGCTGCATAGGTTGTAGACCCTCTAACTTTCACACAGACCAATTAATATATACTAATTTGGGTTATTTTTACCAAAGATATATAACATTATAAATTTTGGCCAAAATTTCTGAAGATAAATTACTAATTTGCAAAATTTTATAGCAAAAACGAAGAAAAATGCGTTTTTTTTCAAAATTTTCGGTCTTTTTTTAATTATAGCGCAAAAAATAAAAAAACTTAGCGGTGATTAAATACCACGAAAAGAAAGCTCTATTTGTGTGAAAAAAAGGATGTAAATTTCATATGGGTACAGTGGTGCATGACTGAGTAATTGTCATTCAAAGTGTGAGCGCACTGAAAGCTGAAAATTGGTCCAGGCAGGAGGGGGGTTTAAGTGCCCAGTAAGGAAGTGGTTAAAGTTCAGAAGCTTGAACAAGAAGGGTCTTGGGTTAGTACCCGGTGGCGGTGGGCATGCAGGGACCCTATGGGCGCGTTCCACCGAAAACATTGGGGAAAACGCGTTCTCTCCAAATGTGGTTAGCAGCCATTGTTCAATAAATTGTACCGGGTTTTTCCCTTCTGCCCTTTCTGTAATGCCAATAGCCCTTATATTATTACGTCTCATTCTGTTCTCTAATTCCTCCAGGCGTTTAGCGTGCTGATCCATAATTTGTACATTATAGCTGAGATCTCTTTGCATAGGGACCAAATCATCCTAAAGGGAGCCAACTCTTCCCTCCAGTGCGGATGTTCTCTCTCTCAATTTTTGGGCATCATGTCTCAGGAAAGAGATCTCAGCTTTCACCCCTTTTAGCTCATCTGTCATTGCTGCTATAGATGCATTGCCTGCAGTCACCGCTGAAAAGATGTCACGCAGGGTGGGCTCATGTTCCTCTGTCTGATCTATAGGCCCTGCTGGCTTGGCAAAGAGGTCTGCCGGGGTACTCACTGCGTTCCACATAATGCTGGATCCGTTGCCATCCTCAAGGGGGACCATGTCATCTGCCTCAGAAGACGCCCCAGACTGTTCCCCTGATGACACAGATGATGGACGAGTGTCTTTGGGCTGTGGTTTGGAGAACAACTTCTGTGCTGCAGCCTTTAGTTGTTCTTTCTGTGTCCTGTGAGAGCCAGCGCCATCTTGTCCCATGGTGTCCGTAGTCCGGGCCTCTTTGCTCCGGTTTGACATGGCCAATATACCTCTCAAAAGAACGGGCAGCCTCTGAGGAATTCACCGGTGTCAGTTTTATGCTGATCACGGGAGATGTGCAGATGCCGTCAAGATAAAAGCATGGATGTTCGGCGGAGAGGAAGAAGAAAGCAGCCGACTACATCTGCTGCCCGGACACATCCCCATCTACACCCATCACTACTGACACCCACACCCCTTTACACCCATCATCACTGACACCCACACCCTTCTTCACCCACCGACACCCATCCCTACCACCCATACCAGTATACACCCATCATTCCCCAGACTCCTCCATCCTCCTATTCTTATTCATGGATTCTTCTAGTCTTCAGTTCTAACCCTCCCTTGTATCCTAATCGTGATGTATTGCGGAATTGAATCGTTGACCAGATAATTGTAATGAAATCGAGAGATCAGTTAAGATGCGCACCCCTAAAGCTTGGTCTCCATCACACTCTCCTTCAGCTTGTGGATGTCTGCTGGATGAGGGAAATGTCCACCTTCACCCCTTCAATGTGTGTGGTAAGCGTAGATTGGCACAGGGCGATGGCCTCTAGTACTCTGGCTGTGTCCCCGGAGAGTGGATCCTCCTCCTAAATTGGAGCCATGCCATCTTCTCCCACCATGTCCCGCTCCTCATGGCGATATTTGTCCAGCTTAGCCAGGGCTCCCCTTTGGTGGCGACATGGAGGCAGGTGGCGTGAGGTGCACTTTAAAAGGTGAATATTTGGTTATTAGGAGAAGATTTTTCCCCCAGGATCGGTGTGAAGGAGTAAGATCAAGCAGAGCTCTCAGTCTGCACACTCTACGCCATGCAGCTCCAGGCCCTGTGTCCGCATTAGCTATTTTAACTCAAAAATGGATGCTGTATTTATCTGTTAGTGAACTGACCCCTCTGAATTCTTCCAGAGACCAAAATCTACACCGTCACTGACTCTGCAGCACATGAACCATCTACCTTGCCAACAGCCCCCCCAGCTAAGCCTAGCTGACACCTCAGTGTAGGCTTCTCTACTCTAGCACTCTTGCCCAGGGGTCTCCTTCAGCAGGACTGGACCCAGCAACACTAAGACCCTGATGCTCCGGGAAGAAGTCCGTTGGGACGAAATCGATCGGGCGGAAGTGCTGCTTTGGATCCCACTGCTACTTCGCACATTGTTTATTCCAGTTTATGGCGCCTTTCTTTTGGACCTCTTGTAAGTGCATTCTATTTTAAATAAACGTGTATGCTGTTTAATGGTATTACACTATTGCGGTCTTTCTTCCATATGACTTTATGGACCCTAGGGCAAGCATTGAAGGTTGAAATTGTGACATCCAATATCAGGGGCTGAGTGGAGGCCTGGTGTCCACGCAAGCGTTTCCTGACCCCCCGTAATAGAGGGTCATGGAGCTCTGGTAAGGGCATTTTTTGTTTGGTGGAGATACCGTGAACAGATGGATTGGTGTGGTGGAGGATTCTTTTAACAAATATTTATGCTGTCACTACACTTGGAATTCATTATCTTTAGGACTGAATTGGATTTTGTCACTCATAATTTATGGACATTATATTTACTACTTTGATGCACCCACTTTTTGTAACATAAGGTTATATATGATTTATGCAAGTTGCATTGTGGAAAATAATTTTTTTGGTTATTATTATTTATCACATTCACGTATCCATATATTTTGACACATATAGGTTATATCCATTTATTATTGTTCTGTGAGTACAAGGCGCAAGCGCAGATTTTTGTATTTTATTTGTCTCTCAGTGGTGAATCCCCCACTCGGTATTCTGCAGCTGTGTCCTGATTGAAACCTTGATCCCTTGTAGGACAGTGCAGTTTTTTATGTGTAAATAATTTAACACTAAGACCCTGCCTCAGGCCATTTATGTGCTCTCCCGCCACCTATTCTTCTTAAGGGATAGGCTGTTGTCCCATAAATGTTCATGCTACTCACTTTGTTCTCTCCCACTATAATTCCAGAATCCTCTAGAATACAGGAGAAAGTAATCAGAGCAGCAGCCTATGAGACACTGAGCAGGCCTAAACAGCTAACTAAATTTACAACCTACACTACTCTAGGAGGGAGTTACACAGGTGCAAAAGATAGAGATAGCCTTTAACTCAAGACAAAATATATATTTATTACACACACACACACACACACACACACACACATATATATATATATATATATATTTTTGTGCGATTTGATAGAATGAGGAAGAGAAACTCTTGTCTGTGTCCCCATTAGTGAAATTTCCCCTCACTACCTATACCATAAAAAGTCTAACCCTTCCTCACTCAACTATTTTTTTTGGAAATAATTCTTACCACTCCCTGCCATAATGGGGAAATTTTAACCTTTCCCCACTGCATGAGAAATGTGATTTTGTCTGTGACAGCAATAAATACACCACTGGGCTGAGGTGGTGTGCACTGTTTGCGAGAGTGTGATACAGTAATACACAGGGCTCCTGTTAGAAATCACGGGACCCCATACAGCCTACCTGACAGGGCACCCCCCCCAGCTAAAAGTGACTTAACGAGGACATACCATATCTCACAAAAGTGAGTACACCCCTCACATTTTTGTAAATATTTTATTATAGCTTTTCATGTGACAACACTGAAGAAATGACACTTAGTTACAATGTAAAGTAGTGAGTGTACAGCTTATGTAACAGTGTAAATTTTCTATCTCTTCAAAATAACTCAACACAGCCATTAATGTCTAACCGCTGGCAACAAAAGTGAGTACACCCCTAAGTGAAAATGTCCAAATTGGGCCCAATTAACCATTTTCCCTCCCCAGTGTTATGTGACTCGTTCGTGTTACAAGATCTCAGGTGTAAATGCAGGTGTGTTACATGTTGGTGTTATCGCTCTCACTCTCTCATACTGGTCACTGGAAGTTCAACATGGCACCTTCTGGCAAAGAACTCTCTGAGGATCTGAAAAGAAGGATTATTGCTCTACATAAAGATGGCCTAGGCTATAGGAAGATTGTCAAGACCCTGAAACTGAGCTGCAGCACGGTGGCCAAGACTAAACAGCGGTTTAACAGGACAGGTTCCACTCAGAACAGGCCTCGACCAAAGGAGTTAAGTGCACGTGCTCAGAATCATATCCAGTGGTTGTCTTTGGGAAATAAACGTATGAGTGCTGCCAGCACTGCTGCAGAGGATGAAGGGGGTCAGCCTGTCAGTGCTCAGACCATACGCCGCGCACTGCATCAAATTGGTCTGCATGACTGTCGTCCCAGAGGGAAGCCTCTTCTAAAGCTGATGCACAAGAAAGCCCGCAAACAGTTTGCTGAAGACAAGCAGACTAAGGACATGGATTATTGGAACCATGTCCAGTGGTCTGATGAGACCAAGATAAACTTACTTGGTTCAGATGGTGTCAAGCGTGTGTCGTGGCAACCAGGAGAGGAGTACAAGTGTGTCTTGCCTACAGTCAAGCATCGTGGTGGGAGTATCATGGTCTGGGGCTGCATGAGTGCTGCCAGCACTGGGGAGCTACAGTTCATTGAGGAAACCATGAATGCCAACATGTACTGTGACATACTGAAGCAGAGCATGATCCCCTCCCTTCAGAGACTGGGCGCAGGGCAGTATTCCAGCATGATAACAACCCCAAACACGCCTCCAAGACGACCACTGCCTTGCTAAAGAAGCTGAGAGTAAAGGTAATGGACTGGCCAAGCATGTCTCCAAACCTAAACCCTATTGAGTATCTGTGGGGCATCCTCAAACGGAAGGTGGAGGAGCACAAGGTCTCTAACATCCACCAGCTCCGTGATGTCATCATGGAGTAGTGGAAGAGGACTCAAGTGGCAACCTGTGAAGCTCTGGTGAACTTCATGCCCAAGAGGGTTAAAGCAGTGCTGGAAAATAATGGTGGCCAAACAAAATATTGACACTTTGGACCCGATTAGGACATTTTCACTTAGGGGTGTACTCACTTTTGTTGCCAGTGGTATAGACATTAATGGCTGTGTGTTGAGTTATTTTGAGGGGACAACAAATGTACACTGTTATACAAGCTGTACACTCACTACTTTACATTGTAGCAAAGTATAATTTCTTCAGCATTGTCACATGAAGAGATATAATAAAATATTTACAAATATGTGAGGGGTGTGCTCACTTTTGTGAGATACTGTACATGTATCAGCCTTTTTCTCTACAGCCTCAGCTGCACAGATGATTGAATAGGAAGCACAGAGATTACTATGCTTCAGTGATTAATGGAAACAGGAACGATTGGTACCAATAGCTTACTATGCTCATTCAGGATATGAGGGGGGACAGTAAATGACATATTGGCCCCTTCCCCCGCTTTCTATCCTGAAACATCTCTGTGTGCCAGCAGCAGCTGCCAGTGGGAGAGGAGGGAAGCCAGCAGTGCTGCGGGGGGAAATGGGAACACAGAGGGGCCCAGACAGCAGATGGAAGGGGTGCATGTGCTAGAACAAATCCCTCTGCAGTGCAGCCAGAGGGAGGGAGAGGAGGAGAAGCTGGCAACACTGCAGGGGGAGGCAGAAGAGGATCAGTGTTTGCAATAAGACAGCACAGCCAGTCCTCTTGTTCAGCAGGTGCCTGGGGCCCAGGCCCAGTATAGGAGGGCTGGCTGTACTGCCTTATCAGCAGCCCTCGTAATATATACCGGACATTAATACACCACTATGCTGAGGTGTTGTGCATGGTCTGTGAGAGTGCCATACAGTAATAGATACTGGACATTAATAAATACATCACTGCACTGAGGTGTTGTGCACGGTCTGAGATTTCCATTCAGTAATACATACAGGACATTAAAGAGGAAGTAGAGCTGCATGATTCTGGCCAAAATGAGAATCACAATTTTTTTGCTTAGAATAAAGATCACGATTCTCGCAGTGTAACATCTTACATATACAAAAAAATTGGGCTAACAGCACTTTTTAGTGTTTATTTTTTTTTTTAAAGTGTCATTTTTCTAGCAGAGAATACTGCATTTTTACTTGTAAGCAACAGATGTCATAAAAGATGGTTAAACTAAACTCTTCTATACACTGTGGAGTTCATTCCCTTGAAGTCATTACATTGTATCTCTTCTAGCTTGTTTTATCAACAGTGATCTCAGACTTGGCTCTCTGCCCAGATAGGAGAGACTCAAGTCTGACTTAGAAAAAAATTCCTGGGGAGACTTCAGGGACTTGCATTGACTTCTATTACAGTCAAGTCATGCTGAGTCGCCCCGCAAGTCGGACTCCATTAACTGCACTGAAAATCGCGATAATGCCTGATGGAGATCGCAGGGCAGGGGGTGAATCGAGATTGCGATTTTATTACGATTAATTTTGCAGCTCTAAGAGGAAGTAAACCCTGATGGGTTTTACTTCCTCTTTATTACCCTGCAAAGTAAAAGCATAATGGGCTAGTACAGGGCCATAACTACAGGGGTTGCAATTGCCCCCTGTGCCTCCCTTGTACACCTGGATAGGAGGAATGGCGGAGGCGGCATTTAGAGAAACCAATCTCCCCCATTTTCCTCCTAATGGAGGAGACTGGTTCCTCTATATGCTGCCCCCGCCACCCCTCCTATCCAGTTTAGTTGTCTTCTGCTGTTCCCAGGGTCCCTGTGTGCTTCCCTGGTCCCCCCCACAGAGCTGCTGTCTTCCCTCCTCCTCTCTCCTGCCAGCTGCTGTAGAAAATGTGTCATGATGGAGAGATAGGAACGGGTCGGTAATTTGTCATTTACCGGCTTCTTCCTTTTCTGAATGGACAGAGCCAGTGATTGGTACCAATTGGCTCATTCATAACTGATGAATAGTAAACTCTTTTTACTATACTTCTGTTCTGAATGAATAGGAAGCTTGGTACACAACTATTCCTGTCCATTCATTCTGTGCAGATGGAGATTGAGGGCTGAGGCTTGTTTAGACCCCTGATATCTCATCAAAGTTCCCCAACAGGGCTCCTAAAATTTTTTTTAAAAAAATAATAAAAATAAAATTGTAAAATAAAATGAAATGTTAAAAAAAAAATTTAAATGAAAATTAAAACTACTGACACCCGTGAGGGAACTATCAGGTTGCAATTGCGACCGGGCCCTGACATTTCACCATCATGGGAAGGCCCGAAGATGGCAGAAAGGGGCCCGCTGCGGAACTTGTGAAAGGGTGCCCCTGCAGGACTGTAATAAAGAGACCTGCGATGGGAGTAAAGGGCCTCAGGATCAGTGGAAAGAGTGAGGGCCCTGGCCAGGGGTCAGGGGGGCCCTGAAGGTTCTAGTTACACCTCTGGGCTAGTATGCATCACATGTTAGTCCATTATGTGGCAATTACCTCAGAATGAAGTCTGTGCTGTCCCCGCTCCAGGTCGCATCCACGACTTCCAATCTTCCTTCCGGGGGCCGCGGACTCTGTGACTGTCTGGAGTCGCGGGAGCCGCCAATCGCGGCACAATGCTGGTGGAGACACGGCACGGTGGCCCGTTTCTTCACTGCGCATGCGCCAATGTCGTCGGCGCAAGGCAATACAGGTTTAGGAGATATTCACAGAACCTACCAGGTAAGCCTTATTATAAGCTTATCTGTAGGTTAAGTGGTTGTAAAGGTTATACAACCACTTTAATGAATACCCCACTGCGCTGAGGTGGTGCGCATGGTCTGTCAGAGTGCCATACAGTAATACATACAGGACATTAACCACTTAAGAACCGGAAGGATTTCCCACTGTAGGACCAGAGCACTTTTTGCGATTCGGCACTGCGTCGCTTTAACTGACAATTGCGCGGTTGTGTGACGTTGTACCCAAACAAAATCAACGCCCTTTTTTCCCCACAAATACAACTTTCTTTTGGTGGTATTTGATCCCCTCTGTGTCACTTCGGATCACCGCTATTAACAAAAAAATGCGACAATTTTGAAAAAAAAAATACATTTTTTACTTTTTGCTAGAATACATGAAAAAAAAAAAAAAAATATATATATATATATATATATATATATATATATATATATGTATAACAAATGTATTCATCAGTTTTGGCCAATATTCTTCCTCATATTTGTGGTATCAGCGATCAGCGTTTATTTATTTATTTTTTAACAGAAAAGTTTTTATTGGTCAGTTGCAGTAAATACATGCAGCTTAGTTACAGGTTATGCTTAGTAATTTGGTAACATACAGCAAATATCAAAATTCACAGAGAGGGTATGATGCATATAATCAATTCTTCAGGTACATGCAACACAGAGTTCACTCTAGCAAGTAATATAGGTTTCTCAGGTATACATTCCATGCGTGTTCACTATGCGTGGATAGAGGATCGTACAATGCAGTTAATCCGAGGTTCGTGGTAAGGGGAGGAGAGGAGGGGAAATGGTAAAGGGGGGAAAATGGAAGGGTAAATCTGTCATCTCCCCCTGGACATACTCATATTATACCAGAGAATATAGGCATAACAGATCAACCACACTCATTGATGCCTCAGTTCTCAAGCCAACCATCCCAGATTTTCTTGGGGCATTTACGACTCGTAGGCGAGTTTATACAGAGTTGTAGGTACCTAAAGAGCATCTTTGAAGGGAGGTGAAAATTATTTCTCAGTTGATCAAAGGACAATAATGTGCCTTCAGGCATGATATGTTGCAGAGTTTTGATATCATATCTGGCCCATAGGTTTGGATCTGGGATAGACTGGAGATGGTTTAGTTTAGGATTACCCCATAACGGGGTATAGGGAGACATTGGGGGTCATTTACTATAGCTCGATTCTGCCTTCGCGCACATTTTAATGCACAGAAGCGCTAATTAGCACGGAAATGGAATTCACTAAAGCCCTGAGGGAGAAAATACTCCCAGAATCAAATTCACTATAGCGCCCAGGCAACAGTGACTGACTAATAAACTAGTCCTGGTAGAAGTAAGGGAATTGCACATGGAAATAATGTTTAGAGCATGATATGATCACCTAAATGGTTCTTAAAAATGTAGTATCTTGTTTAATGATGATCTGCTTTTAAATTGTTTAAAAAAGTGATGTACAGTGCCTTGCGAAAGTATTCGACCCCCTTTGAACTTTGCAACCTTTTGCCACATTTCAGGCTTCAAACATAAAGATATAAAACTGTAATTTTTTGTGAAGAATCAACAACAAGTGGGACACAATCATGAAGTGGAACGAAATTTATTGGATATTTCAAACTTTTAACAAATAAAAAACTGAAAAATTGGGCGTGCAAAATTATTCAGCCCCCTTAAGTTAATACTTTGTAGCGCCACCTTTTGCTGCGATTACAGCTGTAAGTCGCTTGGGGTATGTCTCTATCAGTTTTGCACATTGAGAGACTGAAATTTTTGCCCATTCCTCCTTGCAAAACAGCTCGAGCTCAGTGAGGTTGGATGAAAAGCGTTTGTGAACAGTAGTTTTCAGTTCTTTCCACAGATTCTCGATTGGATTCAGGTCTGGACTTTGATTTGACCATTCTAACACCTGGATATGTTTATTTGTGAACCATTCCATTGTAGATTTTGCTTTATGTTTTGGATCATTGTCTTGTTGGAAGACAAATCTCTATCCCAGTCTCAGGTATTTTGCAGACTCCATCAGGTTTCCTTCCAGAATGGTCCTGTATTTGGCTCCATCCATCTTCCCATCAATTTTAACCATCTTCCCTGTCCCTGCATAAGAAAAGCAGGCCCAAACCATGATGCTGCCACCACCATGTTTGACAGTGGGGATGGTGTGTTCAGGGTGATGAGCTGTGTTGCTTTTACGCCAAACATAACGTTTTGCATTGTTGCCAAAAAGTTCGATTTTGGTTTCATCTGACCAGAGCACCTTCTTCCACATGTTTGGTGTGTCTCCCAGGTGGCTTGTGGCAAACTTTAAACGACACTTTTTATGGATATGTTTAAGAAATGGCTTTCTTCTTGCCACTCTTCCATAAAGGCCAGATTTGTGCAGTATACGACTGATTGTTGTCCTATGGACAGAGTCTCCCACCTCAGCTGTAGATCTCTGCAGTTCATCCAGAGTGATCATGGGCCTCTTGGCTGCATCTCTGATCAGTCTTCTCCTTGTATGAGCTGAAAGTTTAGAGGGACGGCCAGGTCTTGGTAGATTTGCAGTGGTCTGATACTCCTTCTATTTCAATATTATCGCTTGCACAGTGCTCCTTGGGATGTTTAAAGCTTGGGAAATCTTTTTGCATCCAAATCCAGCTTTAAACTTCTCCACAACAGTATCTCGGACCTGCCTGGTGTGTTCCTTGTTCTTCATGATGCTCTCTGCACTTTAAAACGGACCTCTGAGACTATCACAGAGCAGGTGCATTTATACGGAGACTTGATTACACACAGGTGGATTCTATTTATCATCATTAGTCATTGAGGTCAACATTGGATCATTCAGAGATCCTCACTGAACTTCTGGAGAGAGTTTGTTGCATTGAAAGTAAAGGGGCTGAATAATTTTGCACGCCCAATTTTTCAGTTTTTTAATTGTTAAAAAAGTTTGAAATATCCAATAAATTTTGTTCCACTTCATGATTGTGTCCCACTTGTTGTTGATTCTTCACAAAAAAAATTACAGTTTTATATCTTTATGTTTGAAGCCTGAAATGTGGCAAAAGGTCGCAAACTTCAAAGGGGGCCGAATACTTTCGCAAGGCACTGTATAACCTGAAATATCACTGAAAGTCTGAAAAGAGCCAAATTCCCTCTTTTTTCCTGACTATTCATCAGCAAAACTGAGTATGCTCAGACAAGAAAATCCCCTCATTTTAACTCCCATGCCTTTTTTAGAGGGCGCTATAGTAAATTCGCACTTGTCTATAATGCCTGCCTGAGAAGGTAAATTTGCGCTATATAGCCCAATGCAAGTTTCAGCCATTGATTCTAATGGTACAATTGTAACTCCCCTAAAGAAATCCTTTTCATGTTGAGATGAAATGTATCTTTCTCTCAAACAAATTGTCCCTGCAACAATGTTGCTATTTCATAATCTAATTTGTTTTTAAGAATGTTATGTTTAATCTTCTCATGTTTTAAAATATTTTTTTCTCTGTCTCGCTTGTTGCTGTCCATCTCATGGAAGACGTCACGTATGACGAAACATGTAGGGTGGAGCCACGTGCTGACGTCACCACGCCCACACGTTCGGAGAGGAACGGGACCGATCGCTTTGTTTTATGTTTGCCGGCTTTATACATATATGTGATGTTCGATGTTTTTAATGTGAGTACCCTATTTGGTTTTTAATAAATTTGTCTATGCGGATTCACACTATGGTTTCCTCCCCTTTTTTCAATGTCAAACTTGGTGGAGTTGGAATACCATTTTGAAGATCCGTTTTTGTTGCCCACTCGCTATAAAAACTGGAGAGGGGAGAAGCTCGTATCGAATACCCTGCAGAGGGTTATATCTGTCAGCTCGTATGACCCACTAGAGATAGTGAGTCCCATATATCTGGTAAGGGTACCTCCTCTATTAGCACTTAAGGTGTGTTTGCCTCTGGTGGTGGTCTATCTCATGCCAATTGAACTCCAACTGTGGACAATTTCTTGGCTTCTACACCCTAGGACCTATTCCACTGGAACACCCATTACTGAGAACATTCACTTTGTACACTTTGAGTTTGGACTTGGACACTTACGTTCTTTTTCTGCCTTAACACTGATGCACTTTGTTTTTTATTGTTTGTATTTATGCACTTTAGCACAGCTGTTTATATATTTCTGTCCATCTCATTAAAATCTTTTCCAAAACACACAGGTACAGTATTTTCACAAACAATACCATTGCTGTTGCAATAACATCACTGTTCTACACTCCGAGCACCACCAAATAGCACAGAATAAACTCCAGACTAATGTAATTCCACCACCTATATGTCCAAAGAAATGCAGTATATGTGTATTTATGTGTAGGAGGGTCGCACACTTGGCAGACTGGTGGCTAACAGGTTAATGCTTCTACCTAGCAACATAGAGGTTCTGGGTTTGCATCCCAAGCAGATCACTTCATGTAGATAGGTTTTCTGTTCTCATAACTCATGTCCTTACCAAGATTATGTCTAAATGTAGTATTTATGTGTAAGTGGGTTCCACCATTCTTGCAAATTGTGTCACATATTTTCTAAGGGCAGTGACTATAATCAGCCTTAACATTTCCCATCCAGCAATAATTGCAGCTTCTTACCAAGCCAAATGCCCCAAAATGAGAGATGTTCTATAGCAGAATGCTCACAGTACTGAGCCATAACAAGCCTTCAAAACAGATGGCATATGCCAGAAATAGGTTGTTCAATGCTTATCCAGCCTTCAACAGTACATATGCATTGGTTCATTTATTGCACCCCTGAGACTTAGGACTGTTTGACATCACAGCAATGGATGCTCCATGAATGTGGCTAAGGGCTTAGCACTTCTGCTGAGCAAACCTGGGGTTCATAGCTTCAAATCCCAAAGATGTCACGTCCTGTAGAAAGGCTGTCAGCTCTTCCTGTGTTGTTAAACATAACTCATGTCCTTCCCCGAGTTTTATATAAATGTAGCATTTATGTGGACGAGGGTTCCACCACCATTGCAAATCTTGTACAATCTGAAATCTTGCCAAAAGTATTGGGATGCCTGCCTTTATACACACATGAACTTTAAT
This sequence comes from Glandirana rugosa, assembly GCA_018402905.1. Lineage (NCBI taxonomy): Eukaryota > Metazoa > Chordata > Amphibia > Anura > Ranidae > Glandirana > Glandirana rugosa. The sequence continues at coordinate 399,155 of BLSH010005619.1, read as the reverse complement.
CCCATTCTTATTCTGTAGGGTTCAAATTTGATTTAGCCAACCCTTTGCAGCTAAAGCAGTGCAGGAACCTTTTTTTTTCCGCACCAGAATCGGATCACATGGGTGTTCAATGTGCAATCCGATTCCTATCAGAATCCACAGTTAGCACTGCGATCTATGAACCAATCTGTTGGTGTCATTAATATTGTACTGACACCTGCAGCGGTTCACAGAAGGCAGTGTGAACTGCCTGTGGGAGGGGTGCAATGCAGGAACCGGTGCTAAAATTGTGCTGGTTCCTGCAACGCACTAATGTGAACCTGGGATAAGGCCGCTTTCACACTTGTGCGACCTGAAAGTCGCATGACTTTACCGCGATTTACCGCAATTTTTTGCTGCAATTTTTTGCCATGATTTTGTTGTGACTTGAAGCAATAGCTGTGTAATTCTGAGGTCTATCGACCTCAAGCTGCTTCAAAGTCAGACCAAAGTAGTTCAGGGACTACTTTGAAGACGCACAGATATGAATGGTGCTCATTGGAAATGATCTTCAGGCCCCTTTCACACTTGTGCGACTTTTCCTGCGACTTGGGACTGCAAAGTCACATAAGTGATTCCCCATATTTTCAATGAGTACCATTCATATCTGTGTGACTTCAAGTTGTAGTGACTTCAAAGTAGTCCCTGCACTAATTTGGTCTGACTTTGATGCGACTTGAGGTCCATAGACCTCAGGATTAAACAACTATTGCTTCAAGTCACTTTAAAATCACTGCTAAACATTGCAGTAAAAAATTGCGATAAAATCACACAAATTTCAAGTCGCACAAGTGTGAAAGAACAACCCCTGAAAAACAACCCCACACCATAATCCCCCCTCCTGATTTTGCCCAGTGCACAAAGCAAGGTCCATAAAGACATGGATGAGTGAGCTTGGGGTGGAGGAATTTGACTGGCCTGTACAGAGTCCTGACCTCAACCCGGTAGAACACCTTTGGGATGAATTTGAGTGGAGACTGTGAGGCAGGTCTTCTCGTCCAACATCAGTGCTTTGGGAAGAATGGTCAAACATTCTCATAGACACACTCCTAAACCTTGTGGACAGCCTTCCCAGAAGAGTTGAAGCTGTTATAGCTGCAAAGGGTGGGCCAACTCAATAATAAACCCTATGGACTAGGACTGAGATGCCATTAAAGTTCATATGTGTGTAAAGACAGGCGTTTTGACAATATTGTGTGGGCTAACACATTTGCAAATTGTAAGTGTTCTTGTTTATCAGGTGCAATCACTATAGAGTTAGGCAGACATGAAGAGACAGATTGAATGACACTGGTGGGCATGTACTTCCATTGGGCGTGTCGGTGTGCTAACAATACAACCTATGTTATATAAATGACCGCAGTAGAGGGGTTGATTTGCCCTGCGAAGAGGCTGTGTTATTTGGTGTGTTTTTTTTGGGGGAATAGGGCTGATATTGTGCATAATGACACACGCCCCGCTTGGGCTGTTAGTTGAAATTATTGTGCATTTTGTCCATCAAAAGTGTGGCTTTGCTGTCATGATTTGGGAGCATCTGCTGACCTTCTACTCTTTGATCTCATTGCTTAATCATGTACACAAAAATGCAATTGCCGGTCAATAACTGGTCAATTTGAGGACCCGGTACGACCGAACCATAGATGCCGGAGGTCTCAAACCTGGCCCATTTGTTGCCCAGGGGGCGCTCTCTATGTAACTAAAGTTTGGTATTTTTTTTGGCTATGGTTTGGGAGAACGGTGTCCCCAAACCGGGTGTCCCCCTCCTATAGACTCCAATGTTAAAGACTACTAAAGTCTTCGTTGTAAGGGCTCTTGAGACACTGGGGCCCCTTACAACAGTACTGCCTGTACCCCCCTGATGGCGGCCCTGCTTCATGCCCATGCGCACACATCACTTCCTGGTTACAGGCACATTACACTTCGACCCGTTGTTTACCCGGTCCAAACTCTGGAGGCCGTAGATACCAAGCCAGCATGGCCCAGGAGTTTAACTGGTCAATAACTGGCCGTTAA
>BLSH010005619.1:359506-369826 GCA_018402905.1 Glandirana rugosa | reverse complement strand
CTGGCAGTGCATGGAGCTGAGACCTCTGCTTTTGGAAATATGTATTGTAGAAATCCATTTTTGTTGGTGAGAAGGGTTGGTAGATATCAACTGTCACATACACACGCACTGCAATATTCAGTGGGAACTAATGACGCTAACATCTGGAATGTTTTACTTTTTAAAGCTTCCTCTAATTGGCTGAGGCAGAGAAGTGGGCTGATGATATCATGCTCTTCGACCTCTTTTTCAAATTGTCTGGATTTATACACAGAATACAAAGCTGCCTATGAATGGCTAAGAGCCACTCAGACTGACTCTGTATTGTTTCGGGTGTGAGACGGGAGGTCTCTGCCTCACAGTCGGAACCCATTACTGTATGTAACTGAAGCTACATGCAGTGCATACAATTCTTAGAGCCAGTGTAGCACTTAGTGAAGGAAACAGTTTGTTTGGACCAAACAAATTATTTAAAGAGGTTGTAAACCATCTGAAAAAAAAAAAAAAAACCCTGCAAGAGAAAGGCATAATGAGCTAGTATGCATCGCATACTAGCTCATTATGAAGTACTTACCTTAGAACGAAGCCCTGTATCAGAGTTGGTACTCCGAGTACAGGGCCGACATCTTCCTCCCATTGTTACTTCCAGGTTCACGGCCAGAGCCACGATGACGTCACACCCGCGCATGCACGCGGGAGCTGTCATTAACGGCCTGGCCCCATAGAAACAGCACCAAGCGGCCCGTTTCTTCAGTGCGCTTGCGCCAATGACGTTGGCGCAAGAATATACAGTGAACATCTCCTAAATTATGCAAGTTTAGGAAACATTCTCGGTACCTACAGGTAATATAGGCTTACCTATAGGTAAACATGGTTGTCCAGGGTTGGCAACCACTTTAAAGTTACAGAAAACCCAGAGATCAGCATTAAGTAGCTTTCTGATTTAAATACTTCCAAGAAGTGAGGTGACTAAAATACAAAAATCAGCTGCGTCACCCCTCCATTAATATATCATAACAATGTATACACCATATTCATAAACGATCACATAATAATCTGTGTAAAAAAAGTATTAGTCCTTATCATAGTGATAATGTCCACAATAAAAAATGAATGCAATATTTTCAGTGATAGTCCATCACAACGCATGACATGTGCACATTAGTGATCAATAAAGTGATTATGTGCTTTGAATTAAATAAAGGTGCTCCAAAACGTGCTCAAAAGCCGATCCGCAGTGCTCAGTGCCGGTCCCCACATGTAGCCCCACTCACCAGAAGTAGTAGACCCTTAGCTTTTCAATCTAGGGGTCAGGCAAAGCTGGGTACTGGTGGTGGCTGGATCGTAACCCACAGCGGAGACAGCTTTTCCAGATGACAAGACACTCTCATTCCACCATTTCTCAGAGAAATAGAAAGAGCCTCATAGTGAAGTACTGTAAAATGTATTTATTGCGCAAATCTAAAAAGCTACTTACAAGAAGTATAAGACAACTCGCATTAATACAAGGGTCTGTCGGCGTCTCCTTCAGCGTGTGTTCCACCGCGGGCGGAAGTGACGTCGTTGAGTGCGAGAGACCGGAAATGACATCAATGCGTTTCACCCTCAACATAGAGCGTCATCACATCCGGGTAGTTGACGGGTCGATCGGGAACACCGCCCCACACACAGACCTTCCCCCAGCTGCTGCTGCCGATCTCCGCGGAGATCGGGAGAAGGCACAGTAATGGATAGAGGACATGGGCTGGAGCTGCTGGAATTACCTTTTACATTAACCAGCAGGTGATTGGTTGCCGGGCAGTACTAGCAATCAATCACCAGGTTGTTAATGTAAAAAGTTGACTCTGTCAGATCCCGCCCAGCCCTCTATCCATTACTGTGACTTCTCCCATTCTCTGCTCTGCTATACACCGTTGTAAGGTAGGAAAGTACTACCTACACACTGGTGTAAATGGGAACACAAAGGACACTACATTTGAGGGGAGGGAGGGGTGAAGGGTATAGATGACACTAAAAGGGGGGTATGAAGAGGACAGAGGACATTGCACTGGGAGGGCAGAGGACATTACAGTGAGGGGGTAAAGGGGACAGAGGAAACTGCATTGAGGGGCACAGAGGACACTACAGTGGAGGGGGTGTGTGTGTGTGTGTGTAGGGGACAGGGGATATTGCATGGGGGGGCAGAGAACACTACAGTGGGGGGAGGGGTGTTTGTTGGGGACAGGGAACATTGCATGGGGGCAGAGGACACTACAGTGGTCATTGCTTTGAAGGGGGCAGAGGACACTAAAGCAGGGGTGTGTGAAGGGGACAGAGGACGCTCCTTGGGGGTACATGGGACACTGCAATAGTAGGAGGGGCAGAGGACCCTACTGCAAGGCGGGGGGGCAGAGGACACTATAGTGTGGGGGGGTTGTGATGCGAAAGGGGACAGGACACTGCTATGCTGAGGCAGACAACACTATTGTATGGGGGACAGAGGTCCCTACTGTGGGAGGAGGGAAGTAAAACTACTGTGTGGGGGGCATAGGACACTATGCTGTGTGTTTATCGGGTGCTTGACAGTTATTTTTTTTAAAGGACGACCCCCCCTACCCCGGGGATCTTTGATTCCCTCCATGTTGTCCAGGTAGATCTCAACCTCTGAAAGGTTGCCTACTCCTGCCCTACTCTATTTTTGCCTGGGCTGGCCCGTGACAGCCACTGAACAGGTGCCGGGCACTGAACAGGCTGCAATGATGGGCACTGAACAGGCTGAGCTGATGGGCACTGAACAGGCTGAGCTACTGGGCACTAAACAGGCTGAGCTACTGGGCACTGAACAGGCTGCATTGATTGGCACTGAACAGGCTGCATTTATGGGCACTGAACAGCCTGCTTTGATGGGCACTGAACAGGCTGCATTGATGGGCACTGAACAGGCTCAGCTAATGGGCACCAAAGAGACTGCATTGATGGGCACTGAACAGGCTGCATTAATGGGCACTGAACAGGCTGCATTAATGGGCACTGAACAGGCTGAGCTGATGGACACTGAACAGGCTATTTGATGGGCACTGAACAGGCTGCATTGATTGGCATTGAACATGCTGAGCTGATGGGCACTGAACAGACTACATTTATGGGCACTGAACAGGCTGAATTGATGGGCACTGATCAGGCTGCATTGATGAGCACTGATCAGGCTGAGCTGATGATCACTGAAGAGGCTGCATTTATGGGCACTGAACAGGCTGAGCTGGTGGGCACTGAACAGGCTGCATTGATGGGCAATGGTGAGTCTGCATTGATGGACACTGGTGAGACTGCATTGATGGACACTGGTGAGACTTCATTGATGGACACTGGTGAGGCTGCACTGATGAGGCTAAGCTGATGGACACTGGTGAGGCTGCATTGATGGGCACTGATCAGGCTGCATTGATGGACACTGGTGAGGCTGCACTGATGGGCACTGATGAGGCTGCATTGAAGGGCATTGGTGAGGCTGCATTGATGGGCAATGGTGAGGCTGCATTGATGGGCACTGGTGAGGCTGCTTTGATGGACACTGGTGACGCTGCATTGATGGGCACTGATCAGGCTGCATTGATGGGCACTGATGAGGCTGCATTGATGGGCACTGATGAGGCTGCATTGTTGGGCACTGGTGAGGCTGCGCTGATGGGCACTGATGAGGCTGCATTGATGTATACTGACGAGGCTGCATTGATGGACACTGGTGAGGCTGCATTGATGGACACTGGTGAGACTTCATTGATGGACACTGGTGAGGCTGCATTGATGGTCACTGATTAGGCTGCATTGATGGGCACTGGTGAGGCTACATTGATGGGCACTGGTGAGGCTACATTGATGGGCACTGGTGAGGCTGCATTGATGGGCACTGATGAGGCTGCGCTGATGGGCACTGATCAGGCTGCGCCGATGAGCACTAGTGAGTATAATACACTCTTGAAATGTGTTTTAACATGCATGGTTTTCCCTTTTATGAAGAAGAAAGTAATGACGTTATGCATTTGGGCTGGTATAATAATGCTATGGGGCTGGTATGAAATGATTTCCAGAAATAACGTATATATCATACAATCATTACATAAACGCATAGCACATACACTGCTTATATCATAAAATATGGTTATAAAATAGTTTACTATTTGCCAATAAAATTTTTTTTAAAAAAATGTCCCCGGATTTCATTTTAAAAACCTGGTCACCTTACCATTAATCACTGTCCCAAAAGGGTATTGGGTTCAGCTTACTTGTGTAGCCAGGAGTACAGAAATATTCCTCTGGCATACAGACAATTGTGCCCATTGTTTATCATGGAGGGCCCCCTCTAGTGCTTGTTTGTGAAACAAGACTGTAATTGCAATGAGGATTAAGCATTGTGGGATTTGTAGTGTGGTGAGAAGAGACAGCCAGCAGACTCTGGTGTGAGGGACTCCGTTTCCCGCCGGGCTGTGATGCATTGGAGGCTTCTGGGAGGTGCAGTGCTTTGAGGGGGGAAACTTATTTGAGTGGGGGGGAAGAGCTGGCAGCGGTCTCTTGGGGCGGCGTGATCGATCAGTGAAGAACCCTGTGTGCTTCTATAGCCAGAGCTAGGCCCGTGGTCTACTAACAGTGTTCCAGCTGACTGAATTCTCTGCAGGTGACCCAGCTAACTGCCGCTCTCCAGCAACACAGTGAGTGATCAGCGGAGTCATCCCATCCTCATCTGAGTCCAGATTGAAGCCACAGCAGTCGCAGCAGCCGTCGCATTTGTCGATCCAGGAGAACTGCAAGAAGCGCAGTGGATGCTGACTACCTCCCAGGAGCAAGCCATCTGTGTGAACTAACGGTCCCAGCATTACCATCATCCTCATCTGCGTGCCAGATTGTGTGATTACAGTCAGTCCTTTGGTATTGGTGAGCGGGCTCAGGCCCACATATAAGAGTACTTATACTGTCTATTCAGCATCCTATTATTACATCTTGGAATACAGTTTCTATACCTGGATTGCCGTTTGTGACCAGTTTATTCAAGAAGTCATTGATCACTGAAAGGCTATCTAGCTTAGTGGAATTTAACCTCTTTTGTGCTTCATCTCAAGGATTAGAAGGACACAGTGTTTTCAGGTACCCAACTCTAATAGCTGGCAGAAGATTACTTGAACTTTACAAGACAGGATTTCTGCAAATACATCAACTCATCTTCTCCCCAGTCATATACTCAGGGCTATTTCCTTGGTATTACTTCATCTCCTAAAAACTTTCTTAGTTAGAACAAGAGAATTTAAATAGGAATTCATAGTTATCTAGTGTGATTATGCAACACTAATTTAACTGCTAACTGGTTATATTCCTATGTGCATTTCATAGAACGTTATTACTTACAATCCATTGAGTGGTACCAATTTACCCTCCGGGTCATCTATTTTTGTATAAGGCCTTACTTTATTATTTTTCTCCTGATTTTCAGTAAGCATTATTAAATCACTTTATTCTCAGTGAACCCTTCGGTATTGTTAAGCTCAATTGGAGGAATCATATCCTGCAACTATTATTGCTGTTGGAGAATACAGGGAGTGGCGTAAGTTACCACATTGACTACTCCTTTTTGTAATTTCTGTTAATCAACAATTCTCAGAGGCGTGGCTTATATTTTGTTACTTAAAGGTTGTCATTTCTTGCAACAATGGACAGCACAGACAAGCAGTAGGGACACTTTATTGCAGTACATTGCAACCACTACCATCCCAGATATAGGAGCTGTCATGTCACTTCTATGCAGCTGTGTAGGTAAACCCCCACAAAGGGACTGAAATGCTACTAAAAGAATCAGTACCTAATCTAAAAGAAGATGGGACTAAAGCCTCATACAAACGAGTTTGATTGTTGTACGACCGCGCTTCTGATTTTTTGTCAAATGATTTTGTAAAGCATACTGACTATCCGAAAATTTTCGTTCGACTGGACTCAACGTCAGAAATGACGTAATGTTTTGAATATCTTTGCATCTTTTTTTTTTCCATTCTGAGCATGCATAGTCTCGGTCGTACAAAAACGGAACGAAAATCAGACGTGGTGTTGTCGTACCACACAAATTTACTAGTCTGCACATCCAGCTTTTGTCTAAAGAAAATTGTCAATCGGCTGTCGAAAAGAGCATACTAACGGTAAGAATTTCGGACGACAAGCTGTCGGACGTCAATTGCCGTCCAAAATTCTCACCGTGTGTATGGGCCTTTATATAGGATTTAGTTCTGGGCAGGGTGTGTTAGCATGCTGTTAATACAGATATAGATATAGATGCAACAACCATTCTTATATATTATATTATAATTACTAGTTCTGTCACTAGATGTCATATCAGCCAGTAACTATTTGGTTATAAATGCAGTTTCAGGTGTATGTGCTCATGTTGTTTACAACCAAGCAAGAACATTTCAGCCATGTGTACAGCACATTGTTGACTGGTAAGGCCTCATACACACGGGCGTTTTTTATAGCCACGTTTTTTAGTGCTTTTTGAAGCTCTCCATGTTATTCAATGGCTCCATAACAACACTGACGTTTTTGAGCTGAAGAGGGCGTCGGCGTTAGTGAGCTGTAAATAGAACGCGGGACCAGCGCGTTCCGAGGCTGTAGACGTTAACTGGTGGTTTTGACGCTGGCATTTTCAGGTTAAAAAATAGCAGAGGAATATTTTTTTTTTTTTAAAAAACGCCTATTGATGCCGACGCTCACTAACGCTAATGCAAAACGCAAAAAAACGCTGATTATTCCCTGACGTTCGGGTCTGTCGTTTTGCTTTTTTTTTTTTCATACGCCCGTGTGTATGAGGCCTAAGAGTCATATTTGCAGCAGCATCCTAACAATTCCACATGTTATTGCTACCAGCATAAAATACTGTGTGGCTAGTTTAGAGCCCCATAGCAGTCTCTAATGATGTACTATTGCTATAGTTATGTCCCTGCCTAGAGTTTCCTTTTTACTTCAAGAAACTGCAAACTGACTTGATTAATCTTTAAACAACCAGCCAAACAGAGGGTCTGGTGAACACACATTTCCCTCTAAGCAATGATCCAACCCCCACCTTTGTTTCTGGCTCTTTGAACAGTTGCATGAGATATGGAATTCCTTAAAACTTGCACAATGTTCTCCAGAGTCAACATTAAGAAATTGAAAGTGGTTGTGGGCAAAGTACATGTGTTGATCAGTTCATGATGCGTTTACCTAGTTTCAGCGTACCAAGGTGATTACACTGCGGACCATTGCACAATAGAGTATAGTCCCACTATTGTCTGCAGGCTGCATTTGGCATAAGCTGTCAAGGATAAACAACGTGTCACAGATTACTTAGAGGATAAGTACACAGAGAGCTTTTCCACAGAAATGATGCGTGGATTTGCTTTTTTTATTGATTGAAACGATCTATTTATACATTGCATGCACAGCTAGTAAAATTACCTGAATCTGCCATTATACTAGTTCTACCCTCACCAGCAAGTCTCAGAAGAAGGGGCAACTGTGTTAGTAGTGACCTAAGCTGGCCATAGATGACTTGATTTGCCAGCGGGTGTAAGGGAAACCCAATACTCATTGAGTTTCAGTAACTTTGACTGCTGAAGCCGAATCAAAAAGTAAACATATTTATTATACAAGGCGGTAGGTAGCCACAGTCAGGGAGAACAATGTAGAACATGGCGATGGGTTCAAAAGAATTGTTCTGCTTTGGCTACAATTGCAATACAATTTATATATATTATTCTGAAAGGGGGTGACACTTAGCTAACTTAACTCTGTGAAGTCCATTTGAATATCTGATGACTTTCTTTGCTATGTAGGTGGGCATTCACATAATCTTGTCAATTCCAGGCTTGTTGGTTGAACAGGACTTCAAAGGGTGAGATAGCAATCTTGCAAATTACGGGGTGTAAAACTGGTGTGTACTTCATATCAAATATATATTTGATTTATACCTAAAAATGTCTGTTCCCTCTTCCCCTTCAGGGGTCAGCTGAAAAAAATGGGTTCCACCATTCACACAAGCAAGCTGGATAAGGGAATTCACCCTGCTGGAACATTGTATTCTGACAGAGGGATTCAAAATACATTTGTAACCATGTGCTCCCTTAAGAGTGGCTGAAAGTTGTGGTCCACCTGCCTGCTGCCCTCAATCACACGTATTCCACACATCCAAACTCACTGAATAGTACTTTGTTTTTGTTGTTTTATTTAGGGGTTTGAACTTGGATAGGGATTAGGGATGACTGTGGGATGCCCAGTAATTGAACATGGGACCTACTATATACACCTCCGGTATATATACTTTTTCTCCTCCAGCACACTCCTTGCTGATCATTACACTTCTCCTGTACTTCTCTTCAGAAGGGAAATTTATCAGACCTCTACAATACTTCTTCACCACAGCTAGCACATGGTGAGGCCTGCTGCAGCCGCTGGCAAGGCCTCAGAACTACCCTTTGTGGGTGAGAGCTGTAGATTTCTCTCACTGCCTCTCTTGTGTAGCAAATTATGTTGGTTCTAGCTGGGCCTTTGGATGAACTACTACTCCCTGCCCATCCTTGAGACCCATCCGGTCTGTCCTGCGGTCTAATGGCTCTCCTTGGTTGGTACCTCCTGGCTTCCTGCTCTTTCTCTCTCCCAGACTGTCCCAGCCATCTCCTCCAACTCCCACAGGCCGCCACTCACTGACTTATTGGTGGATTCCTTTCTCCTTCCATGTAGACCTCAGCTGCTCTCCTGCTTCTCCTGTGCCACACCAGAAGCAAGCCGACTCCCGCTCCTGGCTGAACCCAAGCCCCAGGCCTCAGGTTCACCCCCCAAAAGGGGGATCCCCTCCTGGGTGAGGCCTGCTCCGCAGCTCCTGACTACATCCTCCCTCTTCCACCCGAACTCTCCTGACACCTGCTGGCAGATTGCTGTATTTAAGGAGGCCTGCCCCTCCTCCTCCATCCCCCTTTCCAGAACTTTCCAAGCTCAAGTGGGAGGAATCTCCAAGGGGTGTTCCTTCCCTCTATCTCTAGCCCCTCCCTGAGCTACTCCCCTTCCCAGATCAAAACATTCATGCCTGCACCTATAGTCAGGCCTGACTAGATTTTTCCTTTCCTATCAAAAATCTACAAAAGTAAAGTACCTATACTATGGGGGCGCTACACATTGATCAGTGGCTACAGCCAAGTGACTCCAGTCACTGATTGACAAAACGTTTCAAACATTCCCACATGACAGAACTTGATCAATCAACTTCTGTTGAAAGGAGACAGCTATACATGGATCAAAATTTGTATGGTTCAGCAAGGAATTTTAAACCACCTATGGCCAGCTTTAGACTTTAGTGTGTAGCGCTACCCCCACAAGAGCTGCTAGATTTTTGGGTCCTTCCTTACGCACATAGCTGGGCAACAGGAATTTTTGCCTGTGTACAGGGGGTCAGTAGGGCAGAGGATAAGGTTAGCAGTTTGTAGGGCAGTGTACAGGGGTCAGCAGGGGGGATGACAGGGGTCGGCAGGGCAGTGTACAAAGTCCACAGGGTGGAGGACAGGAGTCAGTAGTGACACAGAGTTCAAAGGTCAGTAGTAGATGAGACAGAGTTCAGAGGTCAGTAGTAAGTGACGCAGAGTTCACAGGTCAGTAATAAGTGAAGCAAAGGACAGATTTTGCCTAACAGTGGGAGGAGCTTAAAGGAGAATGGTTAAAAAAAAGTTGTGCCTAGTCACTATATAATTTGAACACATACTGTTTAGCACAGTCCTTGTACCCACAAAATACTACTTACTATGTCACAAGTGACAGTCTCACAGATACACATGATAAACCTCAGAATGAAGGATCATTTTTAAAAATGTAAAAGTTTCCTTTACATACAATATGCTTTTCTGCACAGTAAAAATGATAACTTTGCCTGTCTGACTATGCAATGTATAGAATTCAGGGGTCAGGCATAAGTAACGTACACAACAACATATACAGTAGAGTGCAACATTAAGATTAGTCCACCTGTCCACATCAGATTCCCCCCTTACATCAAGAATCTCCATCCCCCCTCTACATCAGAATGCTCAGAGTCCCCCCCTATCAGAGTCCCCAGTGTCACCCCCTTATGTCAGGATCCCCAGAGTGCTCCCCCTTACATCAGGGTCCCCGGGTTCCTCAACCTGACCTCCTCAGAGGCCCTCCCCTTAAATCAGGGTTCCCATAACCACCAACCTTACATCAGGATTGCCAGAGTCACCCACTAACATCAGGGTCCCTAGAGTCGGGGGGGGGGGGGGGGGGGGGGGGGGGGGGGGGGGGGGGGGGGGGGGGGGGGGGGGGGGGGGGGGGGGGGGGGGG
>BLSH010005619.1:310731-336467 GCA_018402905.1 Glandirana rugosa | reverse complement strand
TGATATCATATCACTGTTCTGCAAACATCTGGAAAGTGTGTGTGAAACTATAGCAGAGCGAAACCATATCCCTGTTCTTCTCTATGCTGTAGTTTCACACACACTTTCCATATGTTTGCAGAACAGTGATATGATATCACTGTTCTGCAAACATCTGGAAAGTGTGTGTGTGAAACTATAGCAGAGCGAAACCATATCCCTGTTTTCCTCTATGCGGTAGTTTCACACACACTTTCCAGGTGTTTGCAGAACAGTGATATGGGTTCGCCCCGGTTTTTGTTAAATTGTTACACAGACTTTCCAGATGTTTGCAGAACAGTAGTTTAGTTAGTCCCGGTTTCATTTAAAGTGACACACAGACTTTCCAGATGTTTGCAGAACAGTAGTTCAGTTAGTTCTGGTTTCATTTAAAGTGTTACACAGACTTTCCAGATGTTTGCAGAACAGTAGTTCAGTTAGTCCCAGTTTCATTTAAAGTGACACACAGACTTTCCAGATGTTTGCAGAACAGTAGTTCAGTTACTCCCGGTTTCATTTAAAGTGACACACAGACTTTCCAGATGTTTGCAGAACAGTAGTTCGGTTAGTCCCGGTTTCATTTAAAGTGACGCACAGTTTCCAGATGTTTGCAGAACAGTAGTATGGTTTCTCCCTGTTTTAGTTAAAGTGTTACACACAGTTTCCAGATGTTTGCAGAACAGTAGTTCAGTTAGTCCCGGTTCTATTTAAAGTCACACACACAGTTTCCAGATGTTTGCAGAACAGTGATATGGGTTCTCCTGGCTTATTTATACTTTTTTGACACAGTTTGAAGATGATTTTAGGACAGTTATATGGCTTCTACCGTTAATTAATACTTTGCAGACCCAGTTTGAAGATGGTTCACATCCACCTCCATTTTTGCTTTTTGTAGGTTTTTATTTTTTTAAAAATGCTTTTAGTTATTTCCCTGTCCCCATTTCTTTGTAGGGCACTTGTCCCACCCTTACCCCCATTTTCTTCCTTTTGCAGACCTCTAGGACTTTCCAGGACTATTTTAGAGCCATTTTTTGTGCCTAAAAGTCCGTGTCCCCATTGATTTCAATGGGGTTCGGGGTCCGGGACAAAGTTCGGGTTCTGTCCGGACCCGAACCCGGACTTTGTCCCGAAGTTCGGCTGAACCAGCAGAACCCAGACTTCTAGAAGTTCGCTCAACTCTAGTTATAGAACATCACAAATCCATCAAAATCAGAAAACGCTAGGCATAAAAAAGTATTAAAATTATTAAATAATGCAATATAATAGATATTTCATAAAAATATAATATAAAATATAATTGAAGATTAATTTAAAAAACAGCATTATGTAAAAGATCGAAAATGCCCACAGTAGGTAGTATGAAATTTTAACAACCACTGCCATCTAGTGGTCATTAATGCTCATAGCAGCAATTTTTTCTTTTAGTAGTGTCTTAAATGGGAGAAGAATATATTTACTGGTATAAGGAACTAAAAATGATAGAACCATATTTATATGCTGATTGGAGTGATGCATTCATTTCAGGGGAACATTTCTGGATCATGACGTTATTCTCCAAAAGAATCCTCCCCTGATCACAAATTTTCGTTCACAAAAATTTGCCAGTATGCAGGACTAGAAATCAAAAAGGCGGATATTTGGACTTGAAGTTGGAAAGGTAGCTGTTCAAATCTATATCGACATGTAACCAATGCCATCTAGTGGTCATTAATGCTCATAACAGCAATCTTATGTTTTAGTAGTGTTATGATGGAAGAAAACCATATTTGTTTGGTATAAGGAACTAAAATTGATAGAACCGTATTTTTATACTGATTGGAGTGATGCATTCATTTCAGGGGAACATTACTGGAGCAAGATGTTGTTCTCCAAAGGAATCCTCCCCTGATCACAAATTTTCATTTGCAAAAAATTTCCAGTATGCAGGACAGGAAATCACAAAGGCGGATATTTGGCCTAGAAGTTGGAAATGTAGCAGTTCTATAGCAACATTTAACCCTGATGGTACCAGGGAGTCCATCCTGTGTATCCACCAGGTTTCATGATGAGATATTTGTTTAACCATGTCACTGCCTCACCAGTGTTTAAACACCCTATCTATCCTGATAAATTTCAAACCTGTAGGGTCCCTATTATGTTTCCCTCGAAAGTGCCTTGAGATGTTATGTTTAAGACAGTCTTTTTTAATGGTACTAATATGCTCATTGATTCTTTTAGGCCTCATACACACGGGCATATGTTAAAAAATAACCTCTGCTGTTTTTCAACCTAAAAATGTTGGTGTAAAAAACGCTGGTTAACGTCGGCACAGCGTTAGTGGACATTAGTGAGCGTTAGTGAGCATTTTAAGGGCGTCAGCGTCAAAAACGTCAAAATGTTACAGCCTTGGAATGCGCTGGCCATGGGTTCTACTTTCAGCTCACTAATGCCGACGCCCTCTACAGCTCAGAAACGTTGGTGTTTTTATGGGGCCATTGACTAACATGGAGAGCTGCAAAAAACGTGGCATCAAAAAACGTGACGTAAAAAAACGTCCGTTTGTATGAGGCCTTAAAGAGGGGTCTTGTTGTGCGGCCTACATGAATACTTCATTGGCTCCAGTTCTGTGTGGTTTACTTTTAAATAATGTATCTCTCTCAAGTTTACCTACCATTTTTCTAGTTTTAAGTAGTGTTTTTTTCTGATATCCCTTTTCCAGCAATCTTTCTATGATTTTATCAGTTTGTAGATATTAATCAGATAATTCATGGCAGTTCCTTCTGATTCGTATAAACTGCCCTTTTGGTATTGCTTCTAGCCATCTAGGGTGATGGCAGCTTCTTTTTGAGACATAGCGATTTCTGTCCACCTCCTTGAAGTAGGTGCATCACAGTAGACGACCATTTCTCTTAAAGAACTCCAAATCTAGAAAATGAATAGTCTAACTAATAGTGCAGAGTCCTGTATATTGAGTTCAGAAACTTGAGAGATTATGTCCCTACTGTCTTTAATGAAAGATTTGCCTTTAGCAGCAAGTGGTTGGAAGAATACGTCTAAATATTCACCTAAACGAGAGTAGAGGGAATCAATCCCACTTAGGATGGGTCTCCCAGGTGGGTGTTCACTATGCTTATGCATGTTGGGTACTGAATATAGAACTGGAAGCCTTGGAGCTTTGGGGTAAAGATATTTTGCTTCTTTTTTATTCAGAAGTGTTTCTTCCTTTCCTCTTTGCTTCCATTTCTTTAAGCCTTTTTGTAATTTGGAGGTAGGGTCGCCCCTTAACTTTTTGTAACTATCATCTGCTCCCAGAATCCTTTGCATTTCTGCTTCATAATCAGACTTTTTAAGAATTACCAGCCCTGCTCCTTTATCCGCAGGTCTAATGACAACCCCTTTCTTTTTTTCCAGTGCTTTAATAGCTAGTAATTCCTTATTATTAGCTTGTTTGGAAAATCCTTTGGTATGAGGTTTAAGTTCTTTAATGTCATCATGTACCATTTTTTAAAAACTTCTACATATTTACTAGATGACGATTTAGGATTGAAGATGGATTCATTTTTCAATGAGGTATATCGAAATCTTGATGGTGACTCAGTCACCATTCTAATTCTAGTTTCTTTGAAAACATTTTTAACATTCTTATGCCAAAGGTGCTCAACCTGTGGACATGTGGCCCTCAGAGCCCTTTGATGCAGCCCTTGACCTCAAACCAAACTGTGGGGTGTGGTGTCTGTATGGTACGGTATGTCTGTGGGGTGTGGTATCTGTATGGTACGGTGTGTCTGTGGGGTGTGGTGTCTGTATGGTACGGTGTGTCTGTATGGTACGGTGTGTCTGTGGGGTGTGGTATCTGTATAGTATGGTGTGTCTGTATGGTACGGTGTGTCTGTGGGGTGTGGTGTCTGTATGGTACGGTGTGTCTGTATGGTACGGTGTGTCCGTGGTGTGTCTGTATGGTACGGTGTGTCTGTATGGTGCGGTGTGTCTGTATGGTGCGGTGTGTCTGTATGGTGCGGTGTGTCTGTATGGTGCGGTGTGTCTGTATGGTACGGTGTGTCTGTATGGTACGGTGTGTCTGTGGGGTGCTGTGCCATACTAGCTTTTTCATGCTTTGAGGCTATCTTGGTGACATGATATCCCCCATTCACATAATTTATAGGAACGTATTTTGGATGTGAACGCCATGGTTCGCTGGTCCCTTCCTTGTGTGGGTGCATTTCCTGGGTTCTTCTGCCTCAGTCCCCGTGGGGGACCTTTTCCGACACTTTCCTCACGTGCAGGATGCCAGCACCTTCTCCCTTTTCCTTCTCTCATTGAGTTGGTATGATAATTCTGGGTTTGTCCCATCATAATTCTGTTTTGAACATACTTACTATACATGAATTATATGAACTATATGGAATTTTGATCTTTCATATATTACTTTTTAGACTGTCCTTTTTCTGCATCTATTCCTGAAGAAGTGGAGATTGATCCATGAAACATGTAGAGTTACAGGATGCATAAGAAAAATGTTACATGTTTTAGTATCATGAAATTTATGTATGGTTTTATCTATGAAATGTACTTATATCACAATCTCATTGTACTACGATGAATTAGCTACTGAGGTTCAGCTCAATGCATTGTTTTTAACCCATTTGATCATGTCTGTTTAATGATTATTGTATTGCTATTTACCATCATGTAATTAAACAAAATTTTATGTCTATAAAATTTTATGACTGGTCTCATTTAAGGTCCCCCAGACCCACTTCCTTTCTTTGTATTTCTTGACCTATTGGGCATCCCACAGTCATCCCAACTCCATCCAAGTTCAGTACCGGCATGTTCCGTGACTCCAGATGAAAGAAAATGTGTGATTGAGGGCAGAGTGATAGGTGGACCACATCAACCAGCCACCCCTAAGGGGGCCATTGGCTACAGGTATATGACAAAAACATTTGAAAAATAAAAACTGGATGTACCATTAACTGCTTGCCAACCATGTTGCATGGATATACGGTGACAGGTTGGTAGCGCTGTGCAGATCGGCATCTATAAACGGCGGTCAGTGCAGATGCAAGTGCGCGCTCTGTTAGTGTGCCCGCAGGTTGGGTGGACTCGATGTTCGCCTGCAGCCAGTGACCCGCGATCGCCTGTTAGAGAGGCAGAATGGGGAACTGCCAATGTAAACACGGCGGTTTCCTGTTCTGACAGGGGACATAACAGAGATCTACTGATTCCTGTTATCGGGAACAGTGAGATCTGTTATGTCCCTGCAAGCCCAGCCCCCACACAGTTAGAATAAGCCTAGGGAACACATGTAACCCCTAGATCGCCCCCTTCGGGTTAACCCCTTCCCTGCCAGTGACATTTATACAGTAATCAGTGTATATTTATGGCAACTCGTGACAACCACTTTTACCTACAGGCAGGGGAGGGCTGGCAGCCTTAGGCCTGGGGGGCAAGTGCAGTCAAGTGGCCCATTGAACCACCGAATCAGCTCCCCATCCATGCCCACCTGGTTTTAGTACGGATATTGATGTTATGAAGCAAGACAAATATGATTCAATGTGATAACATAATTTAATGTTAATAGCAAAAAAGGAGGTTTAACAAAAATAATGCATCAATGCAGCTCATCAGTGCCCATCATTGCAGCCTGATCAGTGCCCATCATTGCAACCTGATCAGTGCCCATCAATGCAACCTCACCAGTGCCCATCAATGCAGCCTCATCAGTGCCTGTCAATGCAGCCTCATCTGTGCCTACATGCAAAACTCCACGAGCTAGATAGGAACCATCAGCCATTTTCTTGGAGATGTAAGCAAGCCGGTAGCCATTTTCCCAGAGATAATGGGTCTTGTTTTATTAAAATTGGTAGGGGCTGGTATTATTGTCACCGAGTGAAGATATAATCTCAAAGCGGGCAAGGGGGATACCAAAATGTTTATTCTGAAATAAGACCGCAATTGTGGTGGAGGGATAAGCTGCATATGTCTAGAAGCATTGTTTTTCCAGAGATAGTAGGTCCGCTTTTTAATAGAGGTGGTCAAGGCTGTTATTATTAAACTATAATGAAATCGCAAGGAGTAAATTCCTAAAAGGCATACTAAGGCCATCTATGTATTATATATAATCCGCTAATGGGATTAAAATTGCATATATACATAGTTAAAGTTAATGCTGGTGTCACCGAGGAAGAATATAATCTCAAAGCGGGCAAGGGGGACACCAAACTGTTTATTATGAAATAGGACCGCAATTGTGGTGGAGAAATAAGCTGCATATGTCTAGAAGCATTGTTTTCCCGGAGATAGTAGGTACAGTTTTTAATAGAGGTGGTCGGGGCTGGTATATGGGTATAAAGACTATATGAGACGCGAATGGGTAGAAATGGAAAATAGAAGGCCGGATGTAATAATTTCTTACACAGATAACATAATTCAAATCCTGATGGGTGTAACAGTCCAATAACAGCAATACCATGTTGCAATTAACATAAATGTATCTGAAATATTGTCTGCATGTTGTGGCGATGAAAAGTCATGTGCTAGGGTAAGGGGAAGACCTGGGAAGTGAGAAATGTGTCAGCAGGCTAAAGTGGAACAGGGGTCAGAAATCGTTTATAAAACTTAAAAAAAATTCTGATTGGCTCAGTGTTACTTTATGATTCCCACGTCTGTGTCTTCTGTAGGGTTCTATCCCCCAAAATTTCAAATGGGATGGGTCTCTATTATGCACCAAATCAAGGTGTTTGGATACACTATCTTTAGGGTATCCCTTCTTGATGTTTTGTACATGCTCTTTAATCCTTATTCTGAGCAACCTTTTGCTTTGTTCAATGTATTGTAACCCACAGATACATTCTAAGGCATATACGGGCCCTTCTGTGTTGCAACCTATAAAATCTCCGATTGCATATGTATTTCCCATGGCACTTGATCTGAAGTTAAAGACTTTTTCGTTGGGGCGTTTGGTATGTGTGCATGCAGGGGTAGAAACCCTTCCCTTCAAAGAATGTTGCATTCTTTTTTGGAGGATCTAATACGTACTTTACCACTTTGTTACGGATGGTGGGTGTCCTCTTATAGATGAATTTCGGTTTATTTGTTAGTGCATCTTGAAGATCTCTATCCGATTGCAGTATATGCCAATGCCGTCTGAATATATTTTCAACTTTCTTATATTGGTTATTTTAATCCAAAATAATGGGAACATTATCCAACGTATGGCCAGATGTCTTTTTATCTCTAGTGAGTGTAGTTCTTTCTAGGTCTGTTACTTGAGAAATTTTTTCTTTGATAAAGTCGCTTATACCCTTTGTTCACAAATCTTTGTCCTACTCTTTGGGCTTGGGTCATGTAGTCCTCTAGGTTGGTGCAGTTCTAAGTCTAAGGCGTATTAACTGACCTTTTGGTATATTGAACAGACAGTTTTTATGATGACAGCTATCCAGTGGCAGATAGCTATTGTGGTCTACACTTTTAAAGTGGGTCTTGGTGGTAAGTTATTTTGTGTAATTTCCAGATAGAGGAAGGTGATAGAATTGGGGTTAATGTCCCAGGATAGTACTATTTTTCTTTTTTTTTTTAATCAAGTGATTTTTATTGAAAAAACAAAAAACAACATTTCTGTTTAACATATTCGCATATTATCATGAAGACACATGTTTAAGCATTAATAGACTTCATCAGTTTCACATACAGTACATTTTCAGGGTGTGTAAAACAACATTCCATACAAAGAATAGAGTCTTTCTATGAATATCAAACTGAGTCACTTGTCTTTATACAGTATAACAGTATGCATTGTGTGCCTTCAATAGTTCTTAGTAATTCCCCCGGCCTACAGGAGCCTACGGAATGGGGCAGGATTCCCCCATACCCCTAGACTTTAGGGTGGGCGGTTTTGTAGTCATAGAAAAAAAAAAAGAAACAAAAAATCTGTAAAAACATTGAACGTTTAACATCTGCAATTTGAAGCACCAGTATGCTAACTTCATTACCTCCATTTGGGTTATAGGTTAAGCCCCTGGATCCCCTAAGTTGATGCTGTTATTCTACCATCCAGTATTCTGTTTTGCACCAGTTATAGAGGGGCCAACCCAGGGACCTCAAGCCAGGCATCCCATACACTTTCAAATTTGGACGTGCTACCTCTGTGTTAATATGTCAGTTTCTCCCTCAAGAGGGTCTCATTGATTGCATTAACCCATTCTGTATAAGTAGGGGGCACTGCCGAGAGCTATAAGTTTTCTGGCTATAATTAGGACTCTAATGAGAGCTGTATAGGTATGAGGCGTGTACATCTCTTCATCCAGCCACCCAAGTAAACATAGTTTTGGATCTACAGGGTGGGCTATTTATATGGATACACCTTAATAAAACGGGAATGGTTGGTGATATTGACTTCCTGTTTGTGGCACATTAGTATATGTGAGGGGGGAAACTTTTCAAGATGGGTGGTGACCATGGCGGCCATTTTGAAGTCAGCCATTTTGAATCCAACTTTTGTTTTTTCAATAGGAAGAGGGTCATGTGATACATCAAACTTATTGGGAATTTCACAAGAAAAACAATGGTGTGATTGGTTTTAATGTAACTTTATTCTTTCATGAGTTATTTACAAGTTTCTGACCACTTATAAAATGTGTTCAATGTGCTGCCCATTGTGTTGGATTGTCAATGCAACCCTCTTCTCCCACTCTTCACACACTGATAGCAACACCACAGGAGAAATGCTAGCACAGGCTTCCAGTATCCGTAGTTTCAGGTGCTGCAGTGGCTGGATAACTAGATCTTTTCTTTTGATGAGTTGGCAGCTATCACTCTTGATGTAGTTGGGTTCTTCTTTGTTTTTTACGTTGATTTTCTTGATGTCTTGTAGTATCAATTTTTTGAACACCTCTATGTGCTTATTGTCACTAATGGTAGAGTTAAAAATCAACTTATTCCATAGCTGGCTGTGTACTATATTATCCTCTGTTGGGTAAACACGTGACTGGGTGGGGTTACTAAGTATGTATTTTTTGATGTTGAGTTTTCTGATATATTTTTGAACTTATATATACCGTATATACTCAAGTATAAGCCGTCTCGAATATAAGCTGAGGCACCTAATTTTACCACAAAAAACTGGGAAAAGTTATTGACCCGATTATAAGCCTAGGGTGGGAAATGCAGCAGCCAGAACACAGGGACAGGGAGCCAGAACACAGGGACAGGGAGACAGAACACAGGGATTGTAGCCAGGACACAGGGATTGCAACCAGGACACAGGGATTTTAGCCAGGACACAGGGACTCAGTCATTACACAGAGATTGCAGCCAGAACACAGAAGAGATGAGTAAGGTAGATTCACAATCTACAGAGCATGCTGCTTCTAAGAGCCGTTCTGTGCATGAAACTGTGACCTAATTACACTGGAATGCAGAGAATGCTGAGAATGCAGAGAGAGAGAAAGCTGCAGATCTTCACTGAGATCAGGAGGTGGACAGGACTGAATAGCTAACACCCACACATCCCGCCCACCTCCCTGACATCAAGTTGAAAATCTGACACCTCTCTCGGCATTCTCTGCATTCCAATGTAATTAGGTCACAGTTTCATGCACAGAACGGCTCTTAGAAGCAGCGCGCTCTGTGTAATGTGAATTTACTTATTACCCACAGACACTGACTCAAGTATAAGCCGAGGGGGATCTTTTTCAGCACAAAAAATGTGCTGAAAAACTTGGCTTATACTCGAGTATATATGGGAGGTTTGAAATTTCTTACATTTTTTTGTGGGTGCATAATTGAATCCCTTGTCTAGTACTCCTAATTCGTCTGCAGCAAGGGGTAGCCCACTGAGATTGAATATTCCTTCTCCCTTCTCTAGGGGGGCATAATAATTGTGTGCAGGGATGGGACTTCTATCATTGGCATAGTGGGGATCTTGCGGTGGATCTCTCCTCTCTCTCGGTCCATGAGTATATGGACATGTAAGACTTCTCCTGTAGCTTTTCCTCTCTCGTGGTCCATGTTGATACACAGGTGCAGGGCTTCTTTCATAATGCCTGTAGGACTCTCTTGGGGGTCCTCTGTGATCCCTTTCTCCTTGATGTGGTCTATGCAAGTTGTTATTGGGTCTCCTAGTATTCCTCCAATGTTGGGGTTTCCTCCAATTGTTCTGGGTGCTCTCCTTTTCACCACTATTGCAGTCCTATTTCATAATAAACATTTTGGCATCCTCCTTGCCCGCTTTGAGATAATATCCTCCCTCGGTGACACCGACATTAACTCTAACTACCGTATATACTCGAGTATAAGCCGACCCGAATATAAGCCGAGACACCTAATTTTTCCACAAAAAACTGGGAAAGTTATTGACCCGAGTATAAGCCTAGGGTGGCAAATGCAGCAGCCAGAACACAGGAATTGTAGCCAGAACACAGGGACAGGGAGCCAGAACACAGGAATTGTAGCCAGAACTCAGGGATTGTAGCCAGGACACAGGTATTGTAGCCAGGACACAGGGATTTTATACAGGACACAGAGACTGTAGCCAGAACACAGGCATTGTAGCCAGGACACAGGGATTTTATACAGGACACAGACTGTAGCCAGAACACAGGTATTGTAGCCAGGACACAGGGATTTTATACAGGACACAGACTATAGCCAGAACACAGGTATTGTAGCCAGGACACAGGTATTTTATACAGGACACAGACTGTAGCCAGAACACAGGTATTGTAGCTAGGACACAGGGATTTTATACAGGACACAGACTGTAGCCAGAACACAGGTATTGTAGCCAGGACACAGGGATTTTATCCAGGACACAGACTGTAGCCAGAACACAGGTATTGTAGCCAGGACACGGGGATTTTATCCAGGACACAGACTGTAACCAGAGCACATAAGGGATGAGTAAGGTAGATTCACATTAAACAGAGCTGTGCTGCTTCTAAGAGCCGTTCTGTGCTGTGTAAGTGTGATTAAACACATTGGAATGCAAAGAATGCAGAGAGAGAGCTGCAGCTCTTCACGGAGATCAGCTAACATCAGCTTGTCCCGCCCACCTCCCCCACCTCCCGACATCAAGCTGAGAATCTGACACCTCTCTCTGCATTCTCTACATTCCAATGTGTTTAGTCACACTTACACAGCACAGAACGGCTCTTAGAAGCAGCACGGCTCTGTTTAATGTGAATCTACTCATCACCCACAGACACTGACTCGAGTATAAGCCAAGGGGGGTCTTTTTCAGCACAAAAAATGTGCTGAAAAACTCGGCTTATACTCGAGTATATACGGTATGTATATATGCAATTTTAATCCCATTAGTGGATTATATACAGTATCTCACAAAAGTGAGTACACGCCTCACATTTTTGTAAATATTTTATTATATCTTTTCATATGACAACACTGAAGAAATTACATTTTGCTACAATGTAAAGTAGTGAGTGTACAGCTTGTATAACAGTGTAAATTTGCTGTCCCCTCAAAGTAACTCAACACACAGCCATCAATGTCTAAACTGGTGGAAACAAAAGTGAGTACACCCCTAAGTAAAAATGTCCATATTGGGTCCAATTAGCAATTTTGCCTCCCCGGTGTCATGTGACTTGTTAGTGTTATAAGGTCTCAGGTGTGAATGGGGAGCAGGTGTGTTAAATTTGGTGTTATCGCTCTCACTCTCTCATACTGGTCACTAGAAGTTCAACATGGCAACTCTTGGCGAAGAACTCTCTGAGGATCTGAAAAAAAGAATTGTTGCTCTACATAAACATGGCCTAGGCTATAAGAAGATTGCCAAGACTCTGAAACTGAGCTGCAGCACGGTGGCCAAGACTATGGTCGACCAAAGAAGTTGAGGGCACGTGTCATATTCAGAGGTTGTCTTTGGGAAATAGACGTATGAGTGCTGCCAGCATATCTGCAGAGGTTGAGGGGTTGGAGGGTCAGCCTGTCAGTGCTCAGACCATGTACCGCACACTGCATCAAATTGGTCTGCATGGCTGTCATCCCAGAAGGAAGCCTCTTCTAAAGATGATGAACAAGAAAGCCTGCAAACAGTTTGCTGAAGACAAGTAGACTAAGGACATGGATTACTGGAACCATGACATATGGTCTGATGAGACCAAGATAAACTTATTTGGTTCAGATGGTGTCAAGCGTGTGTGGTGGCAACCAGGTGAGGAGTACAAAGACAAGTGTTTCTTGCCTACAGCCAAGCATGGTGGTGGGAGTGTCATGGTCTGGGGCTGCATGAGTGCTGCCAGCACTGGGGAGTTACAGTTCATTGAGGGAACCATGAGTGCCAAAATGTACTGTGACATACTGAAGCAGAGCATGATCCCCTCCCTTCGGAGGCTGGGCCACAGGGCAGTATTCCAATATGATAACAACCCAAAACACACCTCCAAGACGACCATTGCCTTGCTAACGAAGCTGAGGGTAGATGATGATGGACTGGCCAAACATGTCTCCAGACCTAAACCCTATTGAGCATCTGTGGGGCATCCTCAAATGGAAGGTGGAGGAGCATAAAGTCTCTGACATCCACCAGCTCTGTGATGTCGTCATGGAGGAGTGGAAGAGGACTCCAGTGGCAACCTGTGAAGCTCTGGTGAACTCTATGCCCAAGAGGGTTAAGGCAGAGCTGTAAAATAATGGTGGCCACACAATATTGACACTTTGGGCCTAATTTGGACATTTCCACTTAGGGGTGTACTCACTTTTGTTGCCAGCGGTTTAGACATTAAGGGTTGTGTGTTTCGTTATTTTGAGGGGACAGCAAATTTACACTGTTATACAAGCTGTACACTCACTGCTTTACATTACAGCAAAGTGTCATTTCTTCAGTGTTGTCACATGAAAAGATAGAATAAAATATTTACAAAAATGTGAGGGGTGTACTCACTATTGTGAGATACTGTATAATACATAGATGGCGTGAGTATGCCTTTTAGGAATCTACTCCTTGTGATTTCATTATAGTTTAATAATACCAACCCCAACCACCTCTATTAAAAACCGGACCTACTATCTCTGAGAAAACAATGCTTCTAGACATATGCAGCTTATTCCTCCACCACAATTGCAGTCTTAATTCAGAATAAACATTCTGGTGTCCTTACTGCCTACTTTGAGATTATATCCTCCCTCGGTGACACCAGCACTAACTCTAACTATGCATAAATGATATTTTAATCCCATTAGTGGATTATATATACTACATAGATGGCCTCAGTATGCCTTTTAGGAATTTACTCTTTGCGATTTCATTATAGTTTAATAATACCATCCCTGACCACCTCTATTAAAAACCATACCTACTATCTCCGGTAAAACAATGCTTCTAGACATATGCAGCTTATTCCTCCACCACAATTGCAATCTTATTTCAGAATAAACATTTTGGTGTCCCCCCTGCCTGCTTTGAAATTATATCCTCACTTGGTGACACCAGCACTAACCCCAACTATACAATTTTAATCCCATTAGCGAATTATATATACTACATATATGGCCTCAGCATGCCTTTTTGGAAGTTACTCCTTGTGATTTAATCATAGTTCAATAATAGCAGCCCCTACCACTTTTATTAAAAACCAACCCCATTATCTCTGGGAAAATGTCTACAGGCTTGCTTACTTCTCCAAGAAAATGGCCGATGGTTCCTATTTATCTGATGATCCTTTAGAAAATGGCCACTGATATAGTATCAATAAGAGTCCACAACAAAACGGCCACCATGTAATATACATACACAAGCCTATTTAAGGACAAGAGTTATGCTAGTACACATCCCCTGATGAAGTCACGTGATGTAACGATACACGTCGGGATTTCACCACTAACATACCGGAAGTGATGCGGTAGGACGAGCTTGCAGCTCGTGGAGTTTTGCACCGTTTTTAATTCTTAAATGTGAGTGTATACTATTGAGATCTTAATAAATAGTGTTTCTATTATAAACAATATCACACTATTTTGGGCATTCCCTTCCTTCCCCTTTCACCCTCCATGGGAAAGTAATTTGAGGAGTGTGTAGGATACAGCCATCTTCCTGCAGAGATTGATATCCAGATGACCACCATTCCCTACTAGACATTGGAGACTGGGAGGAACAGCTGGAGTTACCAGGAGGAGTTGCTTGCAAGTCTGTGTACCCACACATGCTGTTACCCCACAGCACTAAGGTGAGAGGCCACCCTGCATATAAGTGTTTGCACTGTGGAAGAAGTGACACCTCTTCTGTTTTTACCCATATGGCATAGCATAAGAAAATTCTTTCTCATTTACCTATGTTGTTTATGTTGGGACTGCACCAGAGTTTCTCAAAATGGTGGGTATTAATTAAGCATATCGTTTGTTTACCCACACGGACTAGCATAAAAAGCTTTTTTTTTCTCAATTTCTTGTGTTGTTTATGCTGGGACTGCACCAGAGTTCCTTAACCGCTTGCCGATCGCTGATCGGCATTTGACGGTGACAGAGTGGCTCCTCTGCGCAAAACGCCGTCACCCGACGGCGGCTGCGAGATCGCGTACAGTGAGCGCGCCCTGCCGGAGGCGTGCCCGCGTGCTCACTGTGTCCGCGGAGGGCCAGGGAGCGGGTGCGGCGGATTCGATCTCCGCCGGCCACCCGCGATGCCCCCCCCCCGGAGTGAAAGTACGGAGGTCCGTGTAAGTAAACACGGACCTCCGTTCTGTGAGGGGGGAAGGGCTGTGATCACAGCCTTCCTCTACATGGAAGCTGTGATCACTTCCCTTCCCCAGCCAGGGCAGCCCACATACAGTTAGAATACGCCCAGGGCACACAGTTAACCCTTAGAGTGCCCCCTGCAGGTTAACCCCTTCACTGCCAATGGCATTTACACAGTAATCAGTGCATTTTTATAACACTGATCGCTGTATAAATGCCAAGGGTCCCAAAAAAGTGTCAAAATGTTCCGACATGTCCGCCCTAATATCGCAGTACCGCTAAAAATCGCAGATCACCGCCATTACTAGTAAAAAATAAAAAAAAATAAAAACCCCAGAAATGAATTCTCATCATCCGTAAACGCGACCACTTTTGCGCAAACCAATCAATAAACGCCAATTGCGATTTTTTTTATCACAAATATGAGGATGAAAATAAATCGGGCAAAACCGATGAAAAAAATGTTTTTTTATATTTTTTTTTTGGATTTGTATTTTAGCAAAAAGTAAGAAATTTGGTTTTTTTGCAAAATTGTCGCTCTTCTTTTGTTTATAGCGGCGATCAGAAATGACGCAGCGGTGATCAAATAGCACCAAAAGAAAGCTCTATTTGTGGGGAAATAAGGACGCAAATTTCGTTTGGGTACAACGTCGCACGACTGCGCAATTTTCAGTTAAAGCGACGCAGTGCCGAATTGCAAAAAGAGCTCTGGTCCTAAAGGGGGAAATCCTTCCTGGGCTGAAGTGGTTAAAATGGAGTTTTATTAATTAAGCACACATTTTGTTTATCTATTTATGCATGCTCACTGATGTGAGGCTTCATTTTTGTCACAATCTACTGTACCTTTTCTTATTAGCAACTTATTAACACTCTGTGACTGTGTGTGGGCACTTTCCGTTTACTTAGTGTTTAGCACTTGTATTACCACACCTGTATACCATCTCAGATCACAGCGCAACACTACCACACACTATATCCTAGGGTCACTGCAGTATGGAACTTTCCTAGGGACAGGGCCTGGAACACGGAAGAGTGAGGCATTGCTTGTGTGTGGTGTTCCCCTTTCAAACCAGAGCAATACAAGTGTGCTGTGCTGAAGAGGGGAGGGTATTTGGCATTCTGCGTTGTTAACTTTGAAATGCTCTGAAGTCTGGTGCTGGGACAGGTAGGAACAGACTCATGTCATTGGCTGAGGAGGAGAAGTGATCCTTCTGGTGTGGGGCCCAACAGGATGATTTAATTATTGGTCATCTGTTGTGGGGAGGCGACACTTATAGCTTGGTTCCCCTGTGTTGTCAGGTTGTGGCACCCATTGGGTGGCCCCCTCCTACAGAAGTATAACATATATGAATACATATGGTAAGAAAAAAGTGAAAGAAGAAATGAAGGGGGGCAGTTAAAGGTTATGGAAGAGCGAAAATTTAAAGAACGTTGCGTAGAAGATTAAAAGAGTATCTTGAAAGTATGAGAAAGAGAGTTAGATGAGAGGAGATAAAGTATGACAGGGGCATAGGAGAGGGAATACAGGGAGAGGAGGGGGGTGGGGTGGGATGGGAGTGCTAGGGTAATTCCCTCTAGTCTACAGAGTAAGATGATAGGATGAGGAGGGTTAATATTTAGTCTGCCTGCTCAAGGATAGCTTTATTACTTTAGATAACCACATGGTAAGGAAGTACCCCAATTACATGTTATAAAGAAGCTAAAAACCATTAGCACCACAAATGGACAGAAAAACTAATAAAAGTGTAGCACCCTCTAGAGTGCTACTATTGTTAGTGCAGGCAAATATAATTTATGACTCATGATTGGTTTGTGGGTCAGACATTGGGTCAGGGTTACTGCAGGTCAGGCTGGGTGGCTCCACAGAGGCAGATCTCTGGTACCTCCCCCTGGATCAACAAGTTTGAAGAAACATCTGGAAGTTAGTGGGCCAGGAGGGCTGATCTGCATACCCCCTAGCCCTTAAATGTGGTGAAGCCATGCCAGCAGGGGAGATGGAGTGCTGAGGAAACAGTTGGTGGCCTAGGTGGGGACCCCTGGGTTTGGGGGGGGGGGGCTTTGCCTCCAGGCTGGGCTCAGGCTGGCTTGGGAAGATTTTATCAGCATCTCAGATTGAGGAGGAATCTTGTCTAAGGAGCAGCACGGAGCAGCTGGGTGGGCTGGTGGACACGCACCCAGGAGGGCTAGTAGTTCCTGCAGGCAGTAGAGCTGTGAGCAGTTCTATAGAGGAGAGGAGATAGGAGATACTCCTGTATGCAGCTTTCAACATACTGTACTATTTTCTAAAGGGGACCAAGAGCTCCTATTCCTCAAGGGATGTGGGGCAGCAGTATACAGGGTACATGAGGCTATTCTCACCCATCCATGAGGGAGTGGACTGGCGGTAGATCCCCCTGGCCCTCATCTAACTTTGGGACAGTACTTAGGACCAATTTTGGGATTCCATCTTTCCCTTGCCGTGAAAAGTAGTACCCTTGTTGTACTCTACAGCGGGGACCTCAACGATGTGACCCTTGGAGACTATACCACATCATCTCCTCATTGGACGGTTCACCCCCTCCTAGCTGCCCCCCCCCAAAACCTCCACTACACTCCGATCAGGCTGGGACCAATATTATACCTGTCACCTTATGGAGTAGATATACAGCCACCTGGCCCATACCTACAGCTACTACTAAAATAGAAACACAATTTCTTCTCTGATACAAATATTCCCCAATGCTGTTTCTTCTTTTTCCGTTGCAATATACCCCTGATGAAGGTATTCTTTTGGACCCGAAATTTATACGAAGGGTATTGAATTCCATCCTGGGACAATGGAACTAATCCATTTAGAAACCTCTCACTGCAGCACAAGTGGATGCATACCTGGTGGACTGTATGATATATGTATAGAGATCATTTGTATTATCTGTATACCTGTCCCCCCTGTTTGGAGGACATTACGTTTTTATATATTTGAATCTTTTGAAGAAACAATAAACTGTTATATTTTAATACATGTGGTGGAGTTACCTATTTAAAGTCCTGCTCAGGGGTTATATCTGCTCTTTGTTATCATACTATTTTGGGATGAGGTAACTACCACCATGCCTTATTGACGGTGGAGCCATTACTTACGAGCCCAGGAAGGAGGACAGTTCATAATTTTGTACATAGGAAGGAAGTTGTCCCTATTCATTGTTCCAGTCAAGTTGGGCTTCCCATAACCCCTTTACCCCATCCAAGTTATTTCCCCTAATAAAACAACAAAACCAAGCTCAGAGACCGTTTTCTTATGTTTGGGTTAAAGTGTAAAATGCTTGTTGCCTGGCTAGGGGATAGGGGATACCGGCTATCAGTAGCCCCTGTGGGGTAGTGCTACATTTTGGGGCTTGTGTGGGATTTCCCTATAGCAACCTGCTTGGCTGTTACCTCTAGCAACCAGCAACCATTGAGCCAAGTAACTTTGCCTATAGGAAATACTGCAGACTGCCGCAGACCAGAGTGCTGTTGCTGTCCAGTTTCCCAGCAGTGGCTGGGACCTTTGCTTGTGCTGCTATAGAGCCTGCTGTTGTCAGTGAAAGACTGTGCTGTTGTTGCCCATGGCAACCAGTTTGGGTTGCATTTGCTATTAATACCCAGTTGCTCAAAATGTGGCTGGGGACAAGTGTTATGTCTAAACAAGTTCTGCCAATGTCAGTGAACTGTTCTTGCATTCAACATGCATTCCAGTCAGCACATTTCCGTATGGCTACACAGGAGTTAAACATAGCGCAGGAAATGTCCGCCAGAACAGTAAAGCTAGCGCCAGTGTGTCTGAAGGGGCGGAGCTGCATATTAGGTTGAGCCCAGTACACCCTACACTTATAAGAGAGGACCAAGATGGAGAATGGTGCACATGTGTATCCTATGATGTCCTGGCGGCCTGAAATGCATTAGGTGACACTGGTAGATACCGGGGTGCATCTAGAACACCAAGGGGGGGGGGTTCACCCTTGGACTGATTGGAGGAACAGAGAGGCTGTGTCTGATATGTCCTGACTGCAGTAGACCCACCGCCATAGTTAGCACATGGATCAAGTGTGGACACTGTGGTGAACCGCTGACAAGGCTAACACCCAGTGAGCTGGCACCCATCACATACAGTGTGGATTTGCAATCAGGCTTCTGCACAGAACGGCTGGAAAGAAATAAGCCCCAGTTGGCCGGAAAAAGCTGGAGGATAAGTACAGAAAGCAGAGTTGAATCCCAGGGCAGAGATTCCCCCACGAAGATGGACGACACCCATGGCAGTTGGGAGTCCGTCTTGGCATGCAGCCTCGCCCCCCCGCCCCAAAGCACCCCCCATGTTGAGGGCATGTGGCCTGGTATGGTCCAGGAGGAGGCCACTCGCTCCCCCCCCTTTCCTGACCTGCAAAACTACATGCTCGGACAAGGGTCTCGTATGGACTGGGGGGGACCCCATGCCATTTTTGTTTTACTATTTTTTTTACCTGCAAATGTTTTTTTTATTCACCTGTCAGCGGGGAATCCCATTGACACCTAATGACTCATTGGTTGTTAAGGACGCTGCGGCCGGCTACCGCTCTACTCCTTAACAACCAGCTTTTACTGTGCCCTGATTGGGCAAAGCTTTGCTAAATCAGGGCGCAGAATGCACTGTGCAGCGTACCTGCACCTGCAAATTTGGGTGTTCTTCGAATGAGACGAACAGTCAATGTCCGGCCCAAACTCATGTTCGGGCAGAACCGTTCGCCTAACACTAATAGGTTGCTATCAGGAAGCCCAACGGTGGTATTGTTAGACTGCCCAATCCCTAGATGTACTGTTAGAGGGGCTGGTGCAGGATTCCAGCCTGAAGAAAGCAGGAATGGACGGCAGTCGTTGCTGCAAGGGGAGATCTGTGGCCCTTGCCTTTGTTTTCCTCATGGACTAGGCTGGACCAGTTCACCCACTTTCCTTCCAGGTGTGCAGTTTCTGGAGAAGACACTTGGGTGAGGCATAGAACTTTGCTACACTTTGTTTCTATAGAGATGCTCCTCCATGTTAATACATTTCAAAGACTCATCAAAGACAGTACACAAAGAAATACACACTTACCAACCATCTATAACAAATTTGCCTTATAATAATCCAGCTCATTGATCATCAGTCATCAGAGAGATTCAGTGGTAGTGATAGCTCTCAAACCCGGAAGTTTCTCCAGATATTTCTCTCTCATATATCATTCAAACAACACGGACCTGGGAAAAGTATAGCAAAACATCATTATGCAGTATGTTTATTAAAACAAATATCAATCATGAAGAATATAAAATGCGCACTTACATTTGGTGGTGCTATAAGTCAGCACCAACATGTACAGCCTTAGTATGTGGATACACTGTAGGAACCAAGAAACCGGTAGTGACCACTACTGGTTTCTTGATTCCTACATCCAGTGTTTGGATCCGCTTTTGGGGTATACAGCGAGCGCATATTAGGGCTGTACATGTTGGTGCTCACTTATAGCACCACCAAATGTAAGTGCGCATTTTTATTTCTTCATGATTGATATTTGTTTTAATAAATGTACTGCACAATGATGTTTTACTATACTTTTCCTGGGTCCGTGTTGTTTGAATGATATTACTGTATGAGAGAGAAATATCTGGAGAAACTTCCGGGTTTGAGAGCTGTCACTCACTACCACTGGATCTCCCTGATGGCTGATGATCAATGAGCTGGATTATTATAAGGCAAATTTGTTATAGATGGTTGGCGAGTGTGTATTTCTTACACACTGTCTGGGGTGGAGCACGTTGGAAAGAAATTTATATATGACACATATTTTCTCATCACGGTGATTGGATGGCTTTGTGTCACTTTTTATGGGACTTTTATGGATTTGGACTGTTTCATTTTATTACAATATATGATTTATGGTTTTGATTGAGTTAGTGACCTTTCTTTTTCTTTGTAGTCTCTGAGGTGGTGTCACCACTTTAAAGGGGGCAGCTGCACTCATCATTTTTATATCCTTGAAAATTGGAGCCACAACTAATCACTTATTTGAATTTATATCTCAAAGACTCATGCCAACAATGAAATGCCTTGTTTATGTTTGTTCTGTCAGCAGGATCATAATCCCCTACTGGAAGAATGTTTCAGTTAGTTTGAGCTAGTGTGAGGGTTGTGCTTCTTCTTTGTTTCCGCAGGATCATCATAGACGGTTGTCCCCTTGCTTAAGTACTAGGCTGTTTCAAGCATTTCCTTCTGGAAAGTTAAGGTTCCTACTGAGAGGGCTTCCCTTTAGGGGGATGTGCTCCATTGTTGGCAATATACAGCTCTTCTGTATATATTTTTATTTGATTGATGTTTGCTAGCTGCAGAGAGCTGTAGTTAGGGTAACTGTATATACAGCATATATTCATTATTGTACATATGCCAAATGTATATATTCTATTTTTCTATCGCTTTTGTACAAAACCCCTTTCCAAGGGGCACAGGAGCCATTTTTTTATTTTGGAATGAAAGTTGAAAATGCTTGTTGCCTGGCTGTGCAGGGATAGGGAAACCAGCTATCCTGCGGGTGGTATTGCTACAAAAAAATCAAATTAAATTGAAAGTAGTCCCAAAAGTCACTTCACAATGTGATGCAATAGTGATATTTAAATGCATATTTAAATGCATGATGCATCTATATATGCAGCTATACACCATTCATAAAATGTAAATAGAAATATCAAATATTTTTTTAAAAAATAATATCGAATAATAAAGCAAAATGAATGTCAATGCCTGTTTGAACTATCTATCTACCTATCTATCTATTTATCACTATGCAAAAGTTTTAGGTGCAAAGAAATGCTATAAGTAAGAATGCTTTAAAAAAAATGTATATTTTAGTTGTTGATTTTTATCAATTTAGAAAATGCAAAGGGAGCGAACAAAAGAAAAATCTAAATCAAATCAATATTTGGTGTGACTACCCTTTGACTTCAAACCAGCATCAATTCTTACACTTGCATACTTTGTACACTTGCACAAAGTCAGGAATTTTGTAGTATTAGAGGCAGGCGTATGATTAACTAACAGAAACAGGTGTATAGGAGGTTTAAAACTGGGTGAGGAACAGCCAAACTCTGCTACTAAGGTGAGGCTGTGGAACACAGTTTAAGTCACAGGCCATAGATCATGCCAAGGCCAAGCACAGCAACAAAACACAAGGTAGATATGCTGCATTAGCAAGGTCTCTCCCAGGCAAAGATTTCAAAGCAGACTGGGGTTTCAAGATGTGCTGGTCAAGCTCTTTTGAAGAAGCACAAAGCAACCGGCAACACTGAGGACTGTGGATGCAGTGGTCAGCCAAGAAATCTTAATGCAGCAGATGAAAAACGCATCATGCTTACTTCCTTTTGACATCAATAGATGTCCAGCAGTTCCATCAGCACAGAACTGGTGGAAATCAATGGGACCGCGGTAGACCCATCTACTGTCCGGAGAAGTCGGGCTAGAAGTGGTCTTCATGGAGGAATTGCGGCCAAAAAGCCATACCTCAGATGTGAAAACAAGGCTAACCGGCCCAACTATGCATGAAAACATAGAAACTGGGGTGCAAGAAAATGGCAGCAGGTGCTCTGGACTGATGAGTCAAAATTTGAAATACTTGGCTGTAGTAGAAGGCAGTTTGTTTATGAAAAGCTGGAGAATGGTACAAAAATGAATGTCTGCAGACAACAGTGAAGCATGGTGGAAGTTCCTTGCCAGTTTGGGTCTGCATTTCTGCAAATTGAGTTGGAGATTTGATTAGGATCAATGGTGCCCTCAATGCTGAAAAATACAGGCAGGTACTTATCCATCATGCCATACCATCAGGGAGGCATGTAATAGGTCTCAAATTTATTCTACAGCAGGACAACGACCCCAAATATACAGCCAATGTTCCGGCCGAAATATGACTTTTAAGATAAAAATTCCCCTAGAATACTCATGCCTCGTGCAATGTAACAAAGGTATGCTGTAAACTATGCCCAGTTTTCTATTTGTGCAGCATCGTTTTCTTACTTTGTGAAGTTCCTGCACAGTGTGGCCATCTTCAGTGTGGGCATCTGAAGCCGCGGTGTCCTTCTTCCTGGATTCCATGCATGCTGGCTACCCAGCATACACCTGCCAAACTTGTGCATGCGCAGTGCGGTGCAATCTTGGCCAACTTGACATGGCATGGCTCCAGTAACATTTAACATTGGCTTCTATGGAAAAGCTTGGTCATCTTGACATGGCACTGGAGCACATAGATGTCAATGTTAAATGTTACTGGAGCCGTGCCATGTCAAGCTGACCAAGATCTCCCAGGAGCCAATGCAAAGCTGGAAATAACGTACGGCTCCGCGGCCCTTAAAGGTAAGTGAACAGAAAAAAATTAAAATAAATTGCCAATTCATTTTAAGGATGCACCTTAGTGTTGCATGGTGAGGAGTGAAAAATGTGGGTGGAACTCTGCTTTAAGAGCTTTCTTCAGCATAAATGTAGCGCTACTCCGGTAGGAGCCACAATTACTTGTCCAGGTCTTCCCAACTTCAGCCCCGCAGCCAGGCACACAACAAGCTCATTTACTCTTTTTCTATAAACCAGTCTAGGGGACGTTGATTTTGTGGTTTTTATTTTTGGAGAACTTGGATAGGAATGAGGATAGTGATGGGATACTCCAAGAATGAGAACTGTGTACACTAAGGACTTAATCTTCATTTATGATTTAAGTAGTAGTAGAATCGGTAGAGCAAAGTCCCTTCTCTTTAGTGGACAGAGCTCTTCAGGACCAGCCGATGTCCCTTTTAACAGACTCACAGCTGACTATACCTAGGCACCAGAGGGGTATCTAGAGCACAAGATCCCCAAGATTCACTAATGTCTGTACTCACAAGGCCCAAGGACAGATGGATGTCACCTTCCAGTCTTCTAAGCAATGTCCTCCAGTGATACCAGACAGATCTGTGGGAGACAGCTCCCCTCAGTCAGCTTCTTCTAAGCACCTGGATCTCTGCTTTCTTCCCTCAGGTCGCCCACCTAAGACCTCCACATGGCAGCCTGTGCCTGAGAGGGCAGTGTGCCCCCTCAAGCTGGACTCCTTCACACAGGGATAAGACCCTGAGTTCTTTGTGCTCATTGAATAAATACACCTACCCAGCATACCGTCAGAGCCAGTCTCTCTGGGATAGCCTGGGGCTGTATAAATATTCATGATGCCCTCTGCATAGCTCCACACCTATTGTCCAGAGACTTCCAAAGCTTCCTGGATGCAGAGGGAGTTATTAAACCAGACTGACAGCATCTGAGAACACAGAGCAAACCTGACTAGCAGATTGCAGCTTCGCTGATTACAGTAAGCAGAATATGCTTTTGCCTGTCAAACCAAATACAAGTGGCAACTAAATTTGCCTATCAAAACACAACTAATACTAACTCATCTAATCCTAGCACCTGCCTAAAAGGGTGCTACATAGAAGAAGATGAATCCAGTACTGTAGTCAAAAGATTGCCTCCTTGTGAC
Organism: Glandirana rugosa; assembly: GCA_018402905.1. Taxonomy (NCBI): domain Eukaryota; kingdom Metazoa; phylum Chordata; class Amphibia; order Anura; family Ranidae; genus Glandirana; species Glandirana rugosa. The sequence goes on along the minus strand of BLSH010005619.1, from coordinate 312,271 downwards.
ATTATGATGCCACTGCAGTCTTCCAAATCCCGAGAACTCGCTGCTGGAAAGTCAATAGGAAGTGTGCACATCACCAAGGTATTTACATGGACACCCAAGCAAGGGAAGAAGCTAGACTCGACTCATCATATGACCACAGATTTAGGTGAGTATGCTAGGAATTTAGCTTAGGATATTTATTTTTATGAACTCAGTTTATAGTTGGAAGGGAGGGGGCAAGGTCGGAGGACTGTGTCAATAGTTCAGTTTTAAAATGTATGTAAACCCTAAAAATGAACTTGATTTATGCCCTTTGGTCTGTTAAATATACAGCAAGCAAAAGCGTGACCGCACATCCTGAGGGCTATGACTAAGCGGACACGTAGTCCGTGAAAAGCGGACATGTAGTCCGTGAAACGCATCAACCTTGTGTTTGTGCTTGTGGTTTTGTCCCTTGTCTGCTGTTATTATGGAAACAATTTAATTTTTACAATAAAATCCACGTTTATTCACTGCAATCATGTGCGGTCACGCTTTTGCTTGCTGACAATTCCTGGATGACGGACCAGACCTGCACCGTTTGCTGTGATTTCTATTATCCACACCTGGAGCGGTTCCACCTTCCTCCCTTTCGAAATACTTTCTGTTAACTATACCATTGAAAACATGCACATACCTGTGCGATTCACATACCATTCAGTGCGGTGTGATTTGAACTGCATTTGTGACCTGCATTTGGGCTGTTCATAACACACTTGCTGCCCCACATTGAAAGGGGTGCTGATTCATAGATACAGTAGAGTGAGTGAGGGTTGTTATCTTATGACAGGGAATGTGTTACTGGTAAGATCACCAAATGAAAAGAGAGGAAAAGAAGCCTGATCAAAGAAAATGAATGCAACTACCACATGGTGAAAGGTTGAACCAGCTGTGGATCAGGCATGCAGGTGGATCCCAACAATATTGTTGAGTTCCTTCCAGAGCATAGAGGGGCTCTGAGACATCAGGTCATAGTGGGAAATAGCCTGCAATCAGCTGACTCTGGGTCACTCCTGTGACCCAAAAGAAAAGCATGGCCAAAAAAGATTTTGCCATGCCTGCCTTTTAAGGGTTTGTATATATTGTTTTTTGTTCATATCAGAGCTGCTTCTCTCCCAAACCAAGCCTATTGGAATTCAAACATAACTTGAAGCAGGCCAAATGCAGATCAGATAGAGGTCAAATGCACCTGCCAATAATTTCCAAATCTTTAATAACCGTCCACGTAAACTGGAGATAGACTAGACGTAAACCGGACGAAGTTCAATACAAACTTAAGGTTATCCGAACCAAACCCTCTCTTCGTCGAGACTATACTTGTTTTTTGTTATATATGTTTGGGAATTTTCCGTCCGTACCGTTTTAGAAAAAACCGGTACGAAAAGAAAACCCAGTGTCCTCACTGGGTCTCAGTCGACTAACGTCCGATAAAGGGTGATACTGGACTACAGAGTCTCGGGGAGATACGAGACCTTCCTTGAGTTGTTATAACAACCCTAGGTGGACGTACGGACTAGGTGTC
>BLSH010005619.1:268141-285399 GCA_018402905.1 Glandirana rugosa | reverse complement strand
TACCTCCAAAGCCAGCATTCCAGTTTCTGTTGGGGTCAGTTCCTATGCAGAGAGAGCCACTGTTAGGGGATCTGGTCTTACGCCACATACGGTCCTGTAACAATAAAGATGGATTATTTAACAGGGAACTGCTAAAGTTCTTGCTGATGATGAAGAACACAAAATAGAACACAGCATAGTTACCTTGGTGTGGGTGTAAACATAGCCATCGGGGTTGGTGACGATTTCCAAGAAGATGTCCAGTTTGTTCAGGGTGGCGGTGAGAGAGGCATCTTTGCCATAATCTGAGACAATCTGCATAGGAAGATGCGTAAGGAAATCATCATATATTCTTTTTATGCATTACTTTTATTGGACTTTTCATTATGGTTACAGTCTCCATGTTTTTAAAGAAATGTCCTAATGAATTGGCAATTTTCTGATAAAAGAATGACCTTGTTTAATTTTTTCGAAAAAAAAAAATTCTGCTGTTTGGTGAAAATTAACTTGTCATGAAAGAATACCTCAGATGCCATTCCTGACATCTTTTCTGAAACCGCTAGTTGATTAGCTATCATTGTGATCCTCAAGCTTTACTACTAACCTGAGACAGTTAAGAAGCCAAAGAAGTCAGAACTTGGAAACTGCATACTTATTCCAGGTCAGTTACTCAATAACAAAGACAGAGGATTGGAAGGCTAGCCAGTCTATTAACATTTTTAGATGAGTACTCTCATACCAGTACTTCACAGTACATCAGGCTCCCTGACCATCTCCTAAACCAGTAACATAGTTTGTGTTGGCAGACTAGTTTAGAGTCATACTCAAAATGTGTGCTCTAATCATACACCACTTTAATCCAGAATAAGAAATATATGAGTAATGGTTATTTACCTTTTTAGCAAACCAGACTCCACTGGCCTGAGTTACCCACTCGCGGGAATGAATTCCAGTATCAATCCAGAAAGCAGGACGGTTGGCTCCAGTACTGAACTAAAAAAGAAAGCAACACATTTTTTACAAAAGCAATATTTGCAAGAAAGTGTCATTTGGCAAATGTTAGTTACTTGTCACAACAATAACTACTACTATATACTCTATTTTATGACCACATGAATAAGGTCTGTTGGATGCTGAAAACCTCATAACATGAATCTGACATTCCTATCCTGTATATAGAAATCAGTCAACCCTATCTGCATATACAGTAGAATTTTGACAACCCTATTTTGTATCACTGGTAAATATACTTTGTGTACTGATTCTTACAGGGTCAGTCGCCCTGAAACTCAGATTCCAGTTTTTGGTTGATGAAGAGGTAAACCATCTTACAAAGTCCTGTATCTAGGGGACTTTGGCATGGCTAATTGGCTATCCGTGGTTAGTTCTCAGTCCTGCAGGGCAGCTACAGCCAATATGAACAACCCTGTCTTATTTTTATTTTATTTTATAATATAGCAAATGTGAATGAAAGCAGCCAGCTGTCCAAGACAAGCAAGAATAAAGCCAGAAAATATGCCAGGTACATAATACTACTGGGGTCTCCAAGGGTCTATAAGAAGGCAGAGGTTGGCTTATCAGGTTCTTTCTGTCTCTGAAGTAAAACTTGTAGATGAAAAGTCTTTTTTTTCTCTTTTTTTACACTGAGTGCTACAATCATTGATCTTACTACACAAGCACATATGCCTTCAATAAAAACAACATGATTTGCAATTTACCATAACATAAATACATTTTCAAAAATCATACATCACTTACCTTGAGGACATTGAGTGGACGACCTTCATAGCTCTTGCCAATCTCAATCTTGCTCACTAAACCAGGGTTTTCAGCCACCAGTGAGTCGATAAAGCTGTTAATCTGAAGGAACACATAAAATATGTGTAGAATTTTCAAAAACACAGTCATATGATAGATCAGAGTAAGAAACTATGATTTATGAAGACAATTGCCCATGTCTTATTTTCAATATGCACCTCTTCCCTGGGTCGGCTAATAGCCTCCCACGGCTTTCAATATCATTTCTACGCTGACGATACCCAAATCTACCTCTCCACCCCCCAACTCACCCCATCAGTCTCCTCACGTATCACTAGCTTATTAACAGACATATCTGCCTGGATGTCACACCACTTTCTTAAACTCAACTTGTCCAAAACTGAACTCATAATATTTCCTCCCCCACGTGCCATTTCCCCCGACTTCTCTGTCAAGAGCAATGGCACAACCATCCACCCATCCCCACATGTCAGGGTGCTTGGTGTTACCCTGGACTCTGAACTCTCCTTTTGGCCCCAAATCCAATCACTTTCTAAGGCTTGCCGCCTCAATCTCCGCAACATCTCTAAAATACGTCCGTTCCTAACCAATGAAACCACAAAACTCCAGATTCACTCCCTGGTCATCTCTCGCCTCGACTACTGCAACTCCCTCCTCACTGGTCTACCTTTAAATAGACTATCCCCTCTCCAGTCCATCATGAATGCCGCTGCCAGACTCATCCACCTTACAAACCGTTCAACGTCTGCCACCCCCCCTCTGCCAATCCCTCCATTGGCTGCCACTCGCCCAACAAATTAAATTCAAAATACTAAAAATCAGCTACAAAGCCATCCACAACTCTGCTCCCAGCTACATCACCAACCTTGTCTCAAAATACCAACCTAACCGTCCTCTTCGTTCCTCCCAAGACCTCCTGCTTTCCAGCTCCCTCATCACCTCCTCTCATACTTGCCCCCAAGACTTCTCCCGAGCCTCTCCCATCCTCTGGAACTCCCTACCCCAATCGGTCAGAATGTCCCCAAATCTATCCACCTTCAAGTGATCCCAGAAAACTTTTCTCTTCAGGGAAGCCTATCCTGCCACCACCTAACTACACTCCTTATTTTCGCAATCAGCTCATCCCCTGCAATTTACTGCCCTTTGGTATCATTCAACCCTCCCTCTTAGATTGTAAGCTCTAACGAGCAGGGCCCTCTGATTCCTCCTGTATTGAATTGTATTGTAATTGTACTGTCTGCCCTAATATTGTAAAGCGCTGCGCAAACTGTCGGCGCTATATAAATCCTGTATAATAATAATAATAATGTACGGTTAGATACAGAGCAGAGAGAAAGGTCACCAAGTTGTTAGGCTGAATGGTTAAATAACAGAATTAAAATTACATTTATATGGTTGTAAGATTTTGCAAGTAGATGATCATTTATTGGTTACAACAACTATTCATTTAGCTATAACAAGCTAAATGTTTCTTTACAAAGTTAAACACAATCATACCTCATCGAAGGTATGATAGGTAGCATAGTTAAAGGTGTTAGTGGAACGGGCATTTTCCATGGAACGACCAATCTTCATTTCTCTCTGTTCTTCATCCAGTAAAGTCTGTCATAATATAAAAATGGATGATCATGTATTCAAACCTGTAAAAAATCATTTCTATTTTATATTAGAGTAATATATTCCATGAAGGACTTTTTAAATAAGGAAGTGCAAAAAACTGATCCACTTCTACCCTGCCTTTTCCTGCAGCAACATATTATCACAAATGATGGCTGATAAACAAAGTAAATTACAATTAAAAGATATTTTGTATTTTTTGCAGAGATACATGGAAACGTACTAGATGAAGGTCCCTCTTACCAGACCCCACCACCACCATTATGTAAAAGTGTTAACACTACAAGAGAAATAATCAGTTAGCAAAATAAAAACATATCAATAAGTAAATAGGTAAAAAACAACCACTCCACCATTAACCCCCATGTGTACACATCATTCTTATTGGCATTTGCACTTTGCATTAAATTCTCATGCAAGCATTTTTTCAGCTGACGATTTGAAAAAAACAGCACTTGGACACCATCTTTTATTTATACCAACTGATATTTTCTTAAAGGTCTATATATAAAAGTTTTGCTGTTTGAATGTGAGAAACATCTGCACAGCACCATCATTTGTGTAACATAATTATTGTTACGTTGTATCTCCTATGATTTTAAGCACTAGTGACCATAATGCAATTTTTTCACTGACTGAGGTAGTAAAAAAAATAACACATTTTGGCTCTTATGATCCTAGAAGATAATTAAATTACAGATTTCAGAAGGAACAGGCCTTAACTCGTATCCCTTTTTTGTGAGGGTGTGTGTGTAGCGCGTCTTAACCGTTCTGTTTTTGGGAACATACATTTCTAAAAACTTGTTATGGACAATGACTGTCAAAGACATCATTAAGAAATTACAACAATGTTTACATTTATATAAGACTTCTTAGGAAGAGTGGCTTAGAAAAGAAGGGGCTAGAGACCTTCCATCGCTCTGCCATTCAGAGTATGTTAAAATATTGTACAAGCTGTACGTGGGCAGACACAAATGCTCTAAAGAGAATGGTTCAAGCTGCAAAGAAAATTGTAGGGGGTGAACTTGTCTCTCTTTTTGAAATCTATGAGACTCGCTGCTTTGGTAGGTCAGAAATTATAGTGAGAGACCAGACCCATCTTGGCTGTCATTTTTTTTAAAATTATTGACGTCTAGGAGATATTTTAGGACGATGAAAACAAGGACAAATAACTTCAAAGAAGGTTTTTTTTCCCCCAGGGCTACTAAGGATATTAATGCGGGAATGAAATGAAAGAGGTCATAATCTTATGTTATTGGTTTGTTGTTCCGTTTTTATTTTGGGTACGTCTTTAGTATTTTTGGTATTATTAAATTATGTATAATAAATGTGCAGTTTTATGATTGTGGTATATGAATAATGGGTGGAGTAGAAATGTAATTTCATTGTGAATGTGTTTTCTTTAATGACAGTAAATCTTATCTTGTCACATTCGTACAGCAAATAGTTTATACATTGACTTGTTAAAGAGCACCTAGCAGTAAAATCCACGGGTGCTTACAATGCCTGGGCCTGTTCACAAATCACCTACTATTAGTAGGTAAAAAATGTACAGATAAAGAACAAAGTTAGGGTTTATACTTACCTCACTACTGTCTTTCCCCTGCAGCATCTCGGTTAGGATGACATAACACTCCTTCCGGCTAGATACTGGGGGAATAAATAGCAGCCGAAATCTCATGAGAAGATGCTCTTGCAATGGACTGGAGTATCCTCTCTCTTGCTTTCGCCTGCTTAACATACCTAAGTAATCTCACATCAAGAACAGTGACGTCTTGCCCAGCAATGGGAAACACAAGGGCAAGGTAAGTATAATTATAGTTTTTTTATAGGTACATTTGATGCCTACTAACAGAGATATGAAAAGGATCAGGGGGCCAGGTAATTTGATTGGATTTTGCATTTTATTGCAAGGCCTGTTTTAAGCTAACAATTTACATAAGCATTTTTTTCCAAGTCGAAAATATATTTAGTGACTCTTTTGGAGCCTCACTATATACCAAGAATGAGCAGTCTGGTTTGCTAATTGTGGAAAACCTAAAGCGCACCTGTGTCCAGACGATGGACATTATAGTATTTAAAATTTTAACAAGCAGTAAAAGAGCTTTAAACAAGATTTTTTTCCCCTAGATTTTAGATTTTTTTAGATTTTTTAATGCCTCAGTTCTGTACATCACAACTTTTAGCGTTTGTAGTCCCAAATTATTATACATTGTTTTTTTGGAACAAATAAGGTTTTAGTTTGCAAGCAAATTTGGATACAAATGTTTTTATTCCCTTGCTTTTTGAGCTTTTTTTTGAGTAACAAATTAAAAAAAGTTTAAAATGTGTAAAAAACATATAAAAATTAATAATTAAATAGACAGTACGTGTAAATATAATTCCCTTGCAAAATTATCCCCTAGTCACAACAATGATGTGATAATCTGGATGATATAATATGGTATTGTTTTAAACAGTAGTCTTTGCTGTTTCTATTGTGCAGTAAATATATGGGAAGGGGGGGGGGGCTTAAATTGCTTTGTGAAAAATTACAGGAAAATGCAATTTTTTCTTTTTTCTTCATGGGGAGTCTGGATCTGGTCAGTAGAGACCTAATCTAACTGTACAGCAACAGATCATTTCCACTGCTGCAAGGAGAGGAAGAAAGAGCTGCAACAGCTCTGCCTGAGCCTTTGTGCTGATAAAAAGTGCTGTTAGGTCACTATACTCGCAATGTAAACACAATGTGGAAGCATTGTTTTAACATTCTCTAATACAGCATGCTCCTATGCAGTGATCTGTATGAGGAATGGAAGCCCAGGGACTGATCATTCCGGCTTCTTGGCTTAGTGCTGGACCCCAACTGTCACTGATAGCAGCTAGCAGTTTTAGCACAAGAAGCTGCCCGGACTCACAGGTGTTTAAGCTTGTGTTTTATATGTAATGTTATTTTTTATGTGTGTTTACATTAGAAGACTACTAGGCAGAAACATTTCTGCTCTATATACAAAATAAAAGGGAAAGGAGCTGTGATTCAAAATGCCTGTATTGTGAACTTCGAATATGAATTTCTCCAAAATCCTTGCAGCTACATAGGTGAATGAGAGTTTGGTTTGAAGTGCTTTTACTTTTTCTTCAGAATACATTAATACTTTAACCTGCATGTCCTGGGCACAGGTATAGTATAAAGGAAAGATATACTGGAAAAATATAAACATTTCCATTGCTGATCTCCTTCCAAAAATACCAGTTGCCTGGTTGTCTCTACTTTTATTTCTGCCTGATTCATTTACCTTGAACAAGCATGCAGTAGCTGAACTCTAAACTGATTTTTGTAACTGTTTTTGGCAAGTGACTCAGAAATAACTCAAGCCATTATAGCCAGTTAACTAGCATTAATGGAAGGCGAAGTCAGTAATGGCAATCTGCGTATTTCTCTCAGTAGGTGTTTTCCTTCATTATTTATATATAGTGTTGGTCTTGGGGAAATAGCATGCAATTAAATATTTTGTCAGTAATGAGTTAAAATTGGTACAAATATTGTAAGAAATAAATGTCAAAACAACGTAAAGGAATGTGTGGAATGACCCTGCCTACTAGCAGTTCAACAGGCATTTTTAATAAAGACATTTCTCTACTGGCTTTTATCAACGTTTTCACTTCATCTTATTAGATTAGGCAAAGTGAATTTTTTTTTATTTCCAAATGACATCAAGACAGAGCCTTCCTTAATGATTGTGGTACCAGTCACCTGCAAGTCTTGGATCATGATACTGTACTGGATGTTGTTGGACTCCAGGTAGACCTTGACATCCTGGAGGCTGTAGAATGGCACTCGGATGTCAATGTGTCTGTTGGCATGTGAGGGTGATGTCCAGAAGTCAAGCTGCAAGACATAAAGTAAAGATTGCAAAGCAGTTATGAGGACTTTGTTTGCAGCATTGTTTTGAAAAAAATATGCGCCCAATGTTCTCAGTCCCACAATTATTTATGTGATGGTCAAATGTGACTATATGTAATAAAACCCTGTTGGATCTTGATAATACCCAATAAAAAAAAAGTAAAATTTAAACACAGACACACACACACACCTACAAGGTACCAGCATTTAACACAATATATATTAGGCACTCATAGGTTTTCCAAAAAGGGAACAGAAATAATACTAAGCTTTTCTTAAAAATATAATAAAATAAAACAGAGACCTACAAGTATCTACTACACCCCTCGCATTTTTGTAAATATTTTAATATCTCTTTATGTGACAACACTGAAGAAATTACACTTTGCTACAATGTAAAGTAGTGAGTTTACAGCTTATATAACAGTGTCAATTTGCTGTCCCCTCAAAATAACTCAACACACAGCCATTAATGTCTAAAACGCTGGCAACAAAAGTGAGTACACCCCTAAGTGAAAATGTCTAAATTGGGCCCAAAGTGTCAATATTTTATGTGGCCACCATTATTTTCCAGCACTACCTTAACCCTCTTGGGCATGGAGTTCACCAGAGCTTCACAGGTTGCCACTGGAGTCCTCTTCCACTCCTCCATGATGACATCACAGAGCTGGTGGATGTTAGAGACCTTGCGCTCCTCCACCTCCCGTTTGAAGATGTTCCACAGATGTTCAATAGGGTTTAGGTCTGGAGACATGCTTGGTCAGTCCATAACCTTTACCCTCAGCTTCTTTAGTAAGGCAGTGGTCATCTTGGAGGTGTGTTTGGGGTCGTTATCATGTTGGAGTACTGCCCTGTGGCCCAGTCTCTGAAGGGATGGGATCATGCTCTGCTTCCGTATGTCACAGTACATGTTGGCATTCATGGTTCCCTCAATGAACTGCAGCTCCCATACAGCCCCAGACCATGACACCCCCACCACCATGCTTGACTGTAGGCAAGATACACTTGTCTTTGTACTCCTCACCTGATTGCCGCCATACACGCTTGACACCATCTGAACCAAATACGTTTATCTTGGTCTAATCATACCACAGGACATGGTTCCAGTAATCCATGTCCTTAGTCTGATTGTCTTCAGCAAACTGTTTGAGGGCTTTATTGTGTATCATCTTTAGAAGAGGCTTCCTTCTGAGATGACAGCCATGCAGACCGATTGGATACAGTGTGCGGCGTATGGTCTGACTGCTGACAGGCTGACCCCCCCACCCCTTCAACCTCTACAGCAATGCTGGCAGCACTCATATGTCTATTTCCCAAAGACAACCTCTGCATATGATGATGAGCACACACACTCAACTTCTTTGGTCGACCATGGTGAGGCCTGTTCTGAATGGAACCTGTCCTGTTAAACTGCTGTATGGTCTTGGCTACCATGCTGCAGCTCAGTTTCAGGGTCTTGGCAATCTTCTTATACCCTAGGCCATCTTTATGTAGAGCAACAATTCTTTTTTCAGATCCTCATAAATTTCTTTGCCATGAGGTGCCATGTTGAACTTCCAGTGACCAGTATGAGAGTGATAACAACAAATTTAATACACCTGCTCCCCATTCACACCTGAGACATTGTAACACTAATGAGTCACATGACAACGGGGAGGGAAAATGGCTAATTGGGCCCAATTTGGACATTTTCACTTAGTGGTGTACTAACTTTTGTTGCCAGCAGTTTAGATATTAATGGCTGGGTGTTGAGTTATTTTGAGAGGGCAGCAAATTTACACTGTTATACAAGCTGTACACTTACTACTTTACATTGTAGCAAAGTGTCATTTCTTCAGTGTTGTCACATGAAAAGATATAATAAAATATTTACAAAAATTTGAGGGGTGTACTCACTTTTGTGAGATACTGTAAATATATATATATATATATATTGTATATTTGTATATGCACCCATATGTCAATTTGGAAGAAGAAATTATGTGCTTACCCCCAGATCCTCAAAGTTTTCCAGTTCCCGGACAACGCTTACTTCATCCTCACTGATGGGAAGAATTCTCAGGACTTGTTGTCTGCAAGTAGATGAAAGAATAATGTAAATGACACATTAACACTGTTAAAACAGGTGAACTAAAGACTTTATGATGACAATACTGATGGAGCAAATCTCAAGATTAAAAATGGATTGATTTTATGTGATACTGCAGATTTGGTTTTTAACCTCATTTATTCTAAACTCCAATATAGCTGTTTATGCAGGAACAATTAACTGTCAGTGCTTTGAAAGCAGACGACAAGTGTCAAACACGGTGTCTACATTAGCAAGATACAGACATATAGTCAGTTTGAACTTAAAAAAATGATGACTGGTAAATCCAGAGCTGCAGTTAAGAGGTCACTACCTTGTGACATTATCATGCCACTGCAGTGTTTTAGACCCTGAGACAACTCGCTGCTGAAAAGTCAATAGAAAGTGTCTGTCCACATCACCCAGGCATTGATGTGGACAGCCAAAGAAGGATCCACCCTCCTTGGCAGGGAAGAAAAAAGAATCTATTCTACTCTTCATGAGACCATGGATTATGGTTGATTTGAAGTGAAGCTATTTAATTGTAATATATTTGTGTTTTTTTAGATGTTTCATTTGAATAGTAAAGAAAAATAATACTAATACCACAGATTTAGGCCAGTATGTTGAGCATTTAGGATATTTCTTAAAACTAACCTAGGGGCTGTGCATGCAGTTCAGTTTTAAAATATGTGCAACGAGCAATGTTATCAGGAAGTTTGTTAGGACTATAAACCCCCCCCCCCACAAAGATGAGAATAGTGGGAGTCGTTCTGTAGTCTGAACACACTTCCTGTCCTAGGGTATCAAGGTTGTCCCTCCATAGATACAGCACAGGGAGTGAGCTTTGTAATTTTATGACAGTAAATGTGTTATTGGCAAGAATACCACATAAAAATAAAGGAAAATAGGCCTGAAAAAAGAGTGCCAATGCAACCACCACATATAAGGACCAGTATGATGCAATATATTACATGTTTGCTCCTGGCTTTAGATACACTTTTACTGAAAGCATTAACCTCCCTGGTGGTAATCCCGAGTGTGGCTCGGGGTGGAATTTCAGTACCATTAGCGGTAACCCCGAGCCACACTCGGGGATTGCATTGCTGGATCCAGGCAGCATTACTCACCTTGTCCCCTGGATCCAGCGATGTCCCCCGCAGTGTCTGCGGGCTGTGTCCTCCGCCCGATGCCTCTGTGTGCCGGGCTCCGTTCCCTGCGAGCGTCGCGTCGCACGGGGACGGAGACCGGCGGGAAATTCAAAAAGGGAAACACACAGAGCACATACAGTGCACTGTAATCTTATAGATTACATTACTGTATGAAAACATTTCACATCCCCTTTGTCCCTAGTGGTTTGCCCAGTGACCTGCATGCACTTTTATATTATTTATGTCATTCTTTCTGCTTGGAAACATGAGAATGTCCATAGCAACCAAAAAGTGTCCCTTTACGTCAAAAGTGGTTTTTGATCGGCTAGAAAACACCGATAGTAAATAAGAATCATTTGCAGAATTGAGTGATACTGATTTTTGGGGAAATTTATCATCAGAAACTGAAAGTGACGACAGCGACAATTCTGCAACTGAGAAAATTTCAGTGTTTTTGGTTTGATTACATTATTGAATACATTTCATTACTATTACGTTATTATTTTTTATATTTATTTATAGTTATTTATTATATTATAATTTATGATTTAATTTTTCAAACTTTATCGTACTCGGGATGTCTACTAGACTCTTGTTTGGACAGATTTAAGTGAGTTATTCCTAAGAATTACAGGCCTACAATATAAAACGCCAAATTTTCATGCAAAATAATCGTACCGCTTTCAGCACCAAAAATCTGAAATAATCATACCGCCAGGGAGGTTAAAGGAAGCGTGCAATGAGAGAAATACATGGACTGACGCTGCTGACTTTTTTGTGAACCTGTCTGTCTTTGGCTTTAATAGTATATGAGTCATTGTCCCAGAACAATCATACAGCCAGTGAAATCAGAACACAGGGTCTCCAAAAAATGACAACAATAAAGCTATTGATAGCCAAGAAACAAACATTTTCAGTAAGATAATTCAGAAATAGCAACCCACTACACATTTCCATTGGTACAGGTTTATTGACCAAGAAAGTAAATATGCATTTGAAATCAATTTATAAGAACACTTTTCCTGCAAATATATCTGTGATTCTGTTCAGCTATCCTTCTGATTAACTTGAAGCAGGTCAAATGCAGATCAGATAGACAGGGCAGGCCAATGCACCGGCCAATTAATTCTGAAAGGTCTCCAAAGCTTCTCTAAATTATATTAAAAGTGCACTGCATTTGCCCAACAACACAAGCCCAAAGCCTGTCAACACATGACCTATAATACACTAGTTATGCTAGAGGTTTGAACACATAAACCTTCATATTTGATCAATTTTCTACATACCCACTGAAATCCCCGGCACCGTAGACGGCAGCCACCAAGGCAAGGAATACCAGCACACCCTTCATCTTGGAATCCTTCAAATTTTTACCATCCAGGTTGTTATATTTATACTCTTGTCTGTTCAGTGATTTTACTGTGTTACCAAATTTTCTGGCACTGGCTGAGGAGCACCTGACATTACTCCCACACATACCTGATTAATATGATGGGAACATAGCAGCTGTTAGCCAGGTTACTATATTTAAGTTCTCTTTTATCAAGAGGCCCTCTTCACTATTGTTTTTTTTTCTTTTGCAACACTGTGGAGCACTTACAGTAGCATGTTTAAATAAACTACCTTGTATTTCATCATAAGAGGAATGTGTAAGAGAGATATTGAATTAATTCTGGTTGATGAATTCCTGACATAGATTTGTGAGTTATATAGTAAGTGAATAACTCTGCTCTAGGCGATGCATGTGAAAAAATACAAATACTATTGCGGGCGCTTCACTCACAAAAATATCTGAATACAAGATATCCTCAAAATCCTAAGCATTAATATGTCATACATCCCTTTTGAACATACAATCAATAACAATAACAGCGCAAACAACAAAAACACTAAACAGTCTACAGTGAAAGTGATGTAATTTTTTTGGAGGGAGAAAAAAAATCATACTATACCAAAAGTTCATATCCAATGGGTGCACAGGTGTAAACGATATTCACGTGTGGCAACTTCAGTGCTTCACCACCACGGCAAATACAAGCCTCCTACCAGAAACGTAGGACCTCCTGCAATGAGGCCATAAGGCCCCATAGCCCATCCTGAGGATCCAGCACATGGACCACTGCACTATTTAGATAATCACCTCCTCAGCAATGTCATGTCCTTTATGAATGGAAGAACTGTTAATAAAATAACTGATGGGTTCTTACAAGGACGAGATGTATACAGCATGTAATACACAGAACACTGTTCGCCAGCGTGCATGATGACGTCAGCCTGCTAAGCACAGGTGAGAGGCGAGTGCAAAGACCTGTTAAACCTGCCAAAAATAGGATATTTTTTATGCAATGATAACCATCTAAGTGTTTGTGGTGTGGCAATGTTCATATACCAAGAAAGAGCTTGGCATGTGATGGAGCACACTCATTAGCTTTGCACCAACTTGCCCCATTAGCTTTGCCCCAACTTTAAATTGAAAGTATGGCCAAAAAAATAGTAGGTCAGTTATAGAAGATCTTTATATGAATTTGTATAGAGGTGTATCCAAGGTAGATTTCATCTGTAAAAAGTACTGTATGGCTAGAAGGTTTATCTCATGTAGTAAATTAGAGTATAAAGATTTTTTGTTGCTAGTTGTTATTATTTAATCTGGGGTTATAGTAAACCCATCTAATATTGTATATTGAGCACAGGTGATGTGTGTTTTTATATGATGGAAATCTGAACATGTGTCATTGTAATAATCAAATGTTTTGAAAAAAGGTTGTTGTTTTTTTCCCAAGGAGGTTTCCAATTCTTTCCACTTTAAAGGCCAACTTGGCCAATTTTCTTTTGTTATTCAAATATTATATGAAAAAAATTGGGTATGGTGACAAAAATCTTTCTGGCAGTGTTAGGTTCAGCCTTGGTTCTTTAAAAAATATATAAATTTGCAAGGAGTGGTCTTAAGTAAATACAGCATTGACTGAACAGCGGTCATTAGAAATGTGTAAAAAATATAAATTTGTTGTACGTGCCTTACCATGTATGGGAGAAAGTACTCATAAAATATGGCAGACTTTGAACACAGTCATTTGTTTTTTTGGAAACAAGCATTCTGATGGCTTAGGGTGTATCTAACGTAAACTGTGTAGTTGTTTGCCAAGGTGGAAAAATATAGTGAGCAGATAAAAATCTCTTGCAGTCCACACATAGTCCACACAATGTATAATGGGCTAGGAAATAGACCTACTCTTCAACTACATGGGTTCTAATGTACTAATGTCCATACTGAGAGGGGTGCTTGTTCCTGTGTCTGCACATGAATGTCAACATAAGTGTTCAGCTCCACCGCCAAGCATTTCTGTTTGAAGCCTGCATCTTAATGAGTCCACAGCTAGTGAATGTGCCTTTGGAGCAATAAATTGGTGCACTGCTTAAATCCACTACTTTTCCTCAGATCACCACTGTCTCTTTTTTACTGACTGGCAATGTGAGTGGGCCCTTTTGCACTGACCAAGAATATATGATAGCTCTTCTTCAATGAATACCAATAAATGGAGACACTGCACTGACCAGCAATATAAGGAGGCACTTATTCGCTGATGGAGTTCTCTAGTCACCACCAATATAGCAGGGCACTTTTATTCTGACCAATGTAAGGGAGCCCTTGTCCAACTAATCAGCAATGTGAGAGGCCCTTCTCCCAGCATTTGTTCACAGCCCCAACACAGCAACTAGCCTCCGCCACAGATCTGCAGTGGGCATTGTAAATGTTCATCCTAAATCCGGCATGCTCATCTTATAGATTCACTAGCCTCTTGGTAAATACTGCACATGTTTTTTTGCTGTGGGTGATATTACAGCTTGTATAGTTGTTCAACTGGATGGTGATCTTATGCATATTCATATTGTTCATAACCACATTATATGACTTGGATACCAATCATTCCAGCACAAATGCTTCTAATAGGTTACTTTCACTGAACACTGCACTCTGCACATTGGGCTGTATGTGATATACTCCTGACTCCTGGAGTCTATGTACATCATGACTCCTTCACTCTTTATGTTATATTGTGCAACAGTTGCTGGTTGACTAATGATGAAGTTCTTATTCAAAGTAGGCTGTGTGAAAAAGTATACAGTATATAATGGAAGAGTTTCTTTTTTTTTTTTTTTTTTTTACAAATTTAGACTGGACTATAGTTGCTGTGTATCTTTGTGTTCCCTTCTTTTGTTGCTGCATTATTCTTCTATGGGATTTCCAGAGTTAAGTAGAACAGTTCTTATACAAATGCACTGCAATCTTTAAGAAAACCATTAGTTGAACATTTAAAGGTGAAGTAGGTCCAAAGCTCTTTTGGCCCTACTTGCCCTATAGGTAACAGGATTGCACTTCGTTCTGCAGTCCTGTTACCCATTTTCAGGCTGACGTCACTGAGCCAGTCCAGGCTCCAGAGAGATCCTGACTTTTGTAGGGAGGATCCACCCAGATTCCTGATTGGCAGCTGGCTCAGCCTCTCAGCGAGCCGCCAAGAGCTTGAGCCATCCACTCCCACCCCCTCCACAGCCCCGTGTTCCAGTGAGCAGTGGAGGGGCAAAGCAGAGAGCTTGTGACTGATTCACTGTTCACTGAAGACTGAGAACCAGTGATCAGTGGTCTGTGATTGCTCAGGTCTTGGTCTTAGAGGCTGCGAGGGACAGGTGCAGCATCAGACCGATGCTTCATCCATCTAGGTGATTATGAATGTTTATTTTTTTAAATTACCGAACTTCTCTTTAAAAATACATAAATGCGTCGCCATCAATAAAGCAGGAGCTGGATGAAGGAAAGGAGATGGGACACATGTGGAGAGTGGGTCCAGAAGTGTGTGGGGGACAGAGCTGCCATTCTGCAAGATACCCCATGGTTGGAGATTGTCCCCAAGTATGCTGGGAATTCTGCTTCTAGAGACGATAACTGGGTGTGCTGAGGATATTACTGTGGGTGGCTCTGACTGAAGAACACTTCCAGGAGGCCAAGGGACAAGCTGCTATTCGGAACGTTGAATTGGAAAAAGTAAATCTATTCCCCTTGATGTGTGTGTGTGTGTATGTGTATGGGGTGAACACCTTGGGGTAGATTTACTAAAACTGCAAAATCTGTGCAGCTGTGCATGGTAGCCAATCAGTTTCTAACTTCAGCTTATTCAATTAACCTTTGAGGAAAAAAAAAAATGAGTGATTCATTTCTATATGGATCATTACCCGATTTTACACTCTCCAATTTTAGTAACTCAAACCCTATTTTTTTAAACATGAATTTACAAGTAAAATACGGTTTTATAATTAAATACTGGCCAATACAGAATTCAATAGAGACACAGTTAATTCGCTTGAATAAATGTAAGGTTCTCTTTGTAAAAATACATAGATTGTGTATATTTTAATGATGCAATACGAAAGTAAACTTGCCTGAACCTTGCACCACTTGGTGGCGACCTGGTGATAAATCACACTGTTAAGGTGTTTATGAACTTTCATGTGAGAAAGGATAATTTATCAACTGAAAATTGTCACGATTATGGATAATATTAGTATTAGCCTTGCACGTGTACAACTTCCTGATGGCCTTCTTTAGAAATGACATTTGCATGATAAATTCCAACTAAACTAAGTCATTTATCAGTCACAGAAACATCTGAACGAAATACCTAGAATTATGAGGACCAGCGCTGTCAACTTTCATGCTAATTTAAGAGTTAGTAATACAGATTACTGAGGCAGTGACTTTGCAATCTGCAACAACATTCATAAAATTGCACCTATTCAAATATATCAAAAATGGCAAATAGCAGGATGCATGTTTGTATAAATATAGCCAGGGCCGGTACAAGGATTTTTGTCCACACAGGCGAAGGTGCATTTTGGTGCCCCCCCCCCCCCAATCATCCTACAACCACCCTCTTTCCCCTCCACAATACATCCCCCCACCCTCATATGGTAACCCATCTACGGCTAACCACACACTATACAATCTGATTGTACAATCCTCTTAGATTTATTAACTCCAACTAACACTTTAACCGGTTACAGCAACCGTTTTTTTTTCCTTTTGGGATAAAGGTTTTACATAAATAAAAGCAGATCATTCTAAGCACCCTGTTGGTGGTAAAGGGTTTATCTCTTTCCTCTAACTGCTACATCTGCAGGATAGGTTGTTCTGTTAAATAAACAACAGAGTCAACAGAGAGCAGTATACAGGGCCACCATATAGCAGTATACAGGGCCACCAGAGAGCAGTATACAGGGCCACCTTAACCACTTAAGGACCGGAAGGATTTCCAGCTTTAGGACCGGAACCCGTTTTGCGATTCGGCGCTGCGTCGCTTTAACTGACAATTGCGCGGTCGTGCGGCGTTGTACCCAAACGAAATTGGCGTCCTTTTTTTCCCACAAACAGAGCTTTCTTTTGGTAAAAAAAACCTAAACATAAAATCGTTTTTCATTCTTTAAACCCAAAAAAACGTTTTAACAGCGAGAAGAAAACAAATATCGCCGCTAGTCTTTACTGCGTCTCCACTAGTTTATGGTGGTTTTCTTTCGAGACAAACACCCTTTTTTTCCTGCGGTTAAAGCAAACCCATGTTGCGGCGTGCTGGCGCGTTAACAGTCAATTTCGCTGCGTCGCGGCTTAGCGTTTTGCCCAAGGCCAGGATTTCGACCTTTAGGAAGGCCAGGAATTCACCAATTCCACCGGGACATATGACGAGAGACCACCGGGACATATGACGATATACCACCGGGACATATGACGAGAGAC
>BLSH010005619.1:254554-268131 GCA_018402905.1 Glandirana rugosa | reverse complement strand
AATGCACTGATTACTGTGTAAATGCCATTGGCAGTGAAGGGGTTAACCTGCAGGGGGCGCTCTAAGGGTTAACTGTGTTCCCTGGGCGTGTTCTTACTGTAGGGGGACTTGCCTAGCTGGGGAAAGGAAGTGGTCACAGCCTTCATGTACGAGAAGGCTGTGATCACTTCCCTTCCCCCTCACACAGAGCGGAGGTCCGTGTTTACATACACGGACCTCCGCTCATTCGCTCCGGGGGGGGCATCGCGGGTGGCCGGCGGCAATCGAAGCCGCCGCACCCGCTCCCTGGCCCCCCACGAACACAGTGAGCGCGCGCGCGCGCGCTCACAGTATCTCTGTATCGCAGCCGCCGTCGTATGACGGCGTTTTGCGTTACAGAGCCACTTTGCCGCCGTCAATCTCCGATCGGCGGTCGGCAAGTGGATATAGCAGTATACAGGGCCACCAGAGCAGTATACAGGGCCACCATATAGCAGTATACAGGGCCACCAGAGCAGTTTACAGGGCCACCATATAGCAGTATACAGGGCCACCAGAGCAGTATACAGGGCCACCATATAGCAGTATACAGGGCCACCAGAGAGCAGTATACAGGGCCACCAGAGAGCAGTATACAGGGCCACCAGAGCAGTACACAGGGCCACCAGAGAGCAGTATACAGGGCCACCAGAGCAGTATACAGGGCCACCAGAGAGCAGTATACAGGGTCACCAGAGCAGTATACAGGGCCACCAGAGAGCAGTATACAGGGTCACCAGAGTAGTATACAGGGCCACCAGAGAGCATTATACAACTACCCCCCACCCAGCCACCCCCCTCGCCCCCACCCCCGCCGCCGGCGTGGGCAGCACTGTCCTGACACCACACACCCCCGGCATTTACTGTGTGTGGAGCGGCGGTGTGTGGAGAGGGCGGGTGGAGGTTCCGCTCCTCGGGTCTCCTCTTCTTTGCCAAAGCGCCTAGGCATCCAATAGGATCGCCAGGTGCTTTGGCCAATCAGGAAAAAGCTCTCATTGTAATATAGCTAGGTGAGGGATGCCTGGGTTTGGCGCCCCCCCTGGCCTGGTGCCGTAAGGCAGCTGCCTAAGCTGCCTTATGGTGGCGCCGGCCCTCAATATAGCTTTGATGTACTTAAAGTGGAACTTCACTCTTTCAATCAACATTGACTATTGTGATCAATGATTGCTCCATCCACTTTTTAGATGTAGAGATTGAGAGAGTGGGATCCAGGCTGGTTACAAAAGCATACTTTAAGCCCACGGATCGAAACTCCTATCTATCGATCAAGAGTGGGCATCACCCAGCCTGGATAAAGAATATTCCAAAGGGACAATTCCTGCGGGTACGAAGGAATTGCACTGATTTGAAAGATTACCATGCACAAGCAGGTTTTTTAAAAAGAAAATTTGAGGAAAAGGGATATAAATCAATAACCCTCACAAAAATAATAGATGAAGTGGGAAACTCATCACGTGAGGAATGTTTGGGAGGCAGAGAGCAAATGTCCCAAGAAAACCAACATCAATTTAGTTTTCTCTCGGATTTTCAGTGTCAATATAGGGAGGTTGAGGAAATATTTAGAAGGCACTGGCCAGTATTGTGTATGGATCGTGATTTGGGACCTCTATTGCCAGATCAACCGAAATTTATATACAGGAAGGCTCCAAATTTTGGGATGAGCGTTGTGAAAAAAGTACTCGATGCCCCGGGGTAACAGAACTTTCCGACAGCGATAAAAGGTTTTTTTGCCTGTAAAAAATGCAAAACATGCAGGACGATTAAGACATCTAATAGTGGGCTTACACAGTTTAATAACTTGGAGGGCAAAACCTTTCAGATCAAGGAATTTATTACTTGTAGCTCTACGCACGTTGTGTATATGCTGTGGTGTCCATTGCGGCCTATATTATGTGGGCCGCACAAAAAGGTGCTTGAAAATCCGTATATGCGAACACCTAGCTAATATTAAAAAAGGTTTTAGATACCATAGCGTCTCTATGCATTTTAGAGAAAAACATCAGCTGGATCCTACTTTATTGCAATTTTGTGGTATCGACTGTGTATATTCTGCATGGAGGGGCTCAAATCGTGTGAGAGATTTATCACAACGCGAAACTCAATGGATATTCCTCATGAAGTGTTTAACGCCGTGAGGACTGAACATTGAGTTGGACCTAAATGCGTTCATCAGTGACACTTGAATGTCCTCCCATACGAATAGGGTTCCAATAATGTCCAATTATGTATTTATAATTGTAGGGACCTCTGGAAGATTAAGTAGGAGGATGTTTTTTTGGCCACCATTAGGGGTCATAGGTATATGAGATTATTTCTCTAGGGTAAGTTAGCTGTTATAGTACCCTGGGAATGTACTGTCCATGGGTTGAGATCTCTGTATGCCATCTATATGTGGCTTTACTCTCTTCCTATGTCCTTTTCGCTTAGGAGTTATAAGCTATTTAAAGTGTGTGATAGCATGTGCTAGTTCCATGTGTTATGTTGCTGAGTCCTCTTACACTGTATTATGTAGTGAGTAATGGGGACTTTCAGGAAAGTACTATTGGTTGTAGTGTACCCCAGAATAAGTGACAATACCAGGTGATGTGGGGAATATGTGAGTGAAGACTGCTTACACTTACATAGATCACTGGGAGATGAATGGGTTAATGCAGCCGACTATTATTTAATAGTTTTAATATTATAATTGTTTTATTATTATTTTTTTTCCCCTGACTGCATACTGAAAAGTGTCCAATATATGTGGTATGTAGTTTCGGAATGTGTGCAATGAAAAAAATGCTTAATTTTGAAATTTAACAGACTAAGTCTGTATTAAGTGACTGCTGTGAGAGGTGGATATTGCCTATTTCGGTCACTGGAGACACCGGAAGTGGGGAGGTGCAGTTGAGGGGGAGGTGAGGATTTAATGTCATGCTACCGCACCGCACAGTCACTCACAAGTAGAAGTCAAACACGATGAAATGCGTCTGAGGCTGTGCGGTGGCAACAGAGTGATCGGATGTGAGTGTCCGTGGTATCGCCTGACATACCCTGCTGGACGGGGCAGTGAATGGTGTCCATAGGAGCAGTGTCTGCAGAGACTCCTGAAATAGATGACATCCGACTCATATAAAGTAAAGCTGGTTTTATCTGCAAGCTGGTAAGGAGACTACCTGGGGGGGTTGACCTCCAGCTGTAGTTTACTTTGCTTTTGTTTTATCTTCTTATTAATAAAAGTTGTTTAACCACATCAGTACCGGGCACGAAAACCCCCTTCCTGTCCAGGCCATTTTTCAGCTTTCAGCGCTATCACACTTTGAACGACAATTACTCAGTCATGCAACATTGTACCCATATGAAATCTGCGTCCTTTTTTTCACACAAATAGAGCTTTCTTTTGGTGGTATTTAATCACTAGGGTTTTTTTTTTATTTTTTGTGCTATAAATAAAAAAAGATTGAACATTTTTTGAAAAAAATGCCTTTTTCTTTGTTTCTGTCATAAAATTTTGCAAATTAGTAATTTTTCTTTGTACATTTTGGCCAAAATTTATACTGCTACCTATCTTTGGTAAAAATAACCCAAATAAGTGTATATTATTTGGTCCTTGTGAAAGTTATAGAGTCCACAAGCTATGGTGCCAATCACTGAAAATTTATCACACCTGATCACACCTGATATACTGACGGCCTATCTCATTTCTTGAGACCCTAACAAGCCAGGAAAGTACAAATACCCCCCAAATGACCCCTTTTTGGAAAGTAGACATTCCAAGGTATTTAGTAAGAGGCATGGTGAATTTTTTGAAGTTGTAATTTTTTCCCACAATTCTTTGCAAAATGAAGATTTTTTTTTCTTTTCTTTTTTTCCCACAAAATTGTCATTGTAACAGGTTATTTCTCACACCCAGCATATGCATACCACAAATTACACCCCAAAACACATTCTGCTACTCCTCCTGAGTATGGAGATACCACATACCTGAGACTTTTTCACAGCCAGGCCACATGCAGAGGCTCAACATGCAGGGAGTGCCGTCAGGTATTCTAGGGACCATAAATTACACATCTAATGTCATGACGACCTATCACATTTTTGAAGGCCCTGGAGCACCGGGACAATGGAATTGCCCACAAAATGATCCCATTCTGGAAAGCAAACACCCCAACTAATAATCTATGAGGCACAATGAGTCTTTTGAACGGTTCATTTTTTTCCAGTAGTTTTTGGAAAATGTGGGAAAAAAATGAAATTGCATTTTTTTACGCAAAGTTGACCATTTATAAGATATTTCCAACACATAGCATGTGCATAGCAAAAATCACACCCCAAAATACATTCTGCTATTCCTCCTGAGTATGGCGATACCACATGTGTGAGAGTTTTACACAGCCTGACCACACACAGAGGCCCAACATTGAACTAGTACCTTCAGGTGTTCTACAAGCATAAATTACACATCTCATTTCTCAACTACCTATTACATTTTTGAAAGTCCTGGAGCACCAGGACAATGGAATTGCCCACAAAATGACCCCATTTTGGAAAGCTAACACCCCAACGTATAATCTATGAGGCATAATGAGTCTTTTGAACATGTCATGTTTTTCTAGTAGTTTTTGGAAAATGTGGGAAAAAAATGAAAACGCTTTTTTTTTTTTTACACAAAATTATCCATTTATATTATATTTCCAACACATAGCATGTACACAGCAAAAATTACACCCCAAAATACATTCTACTACTCCCCACAAGTAAGGCGATACCACATGTGTAAGACTTTTACACAGTCTGGCCACATACAGAGGCCTAACATTGAACTAGCACCTTCAGGCGTTCTACGAGTACAAATACAAATTACACATCTCATTTCTCAACCACCTACCTATTACACTTTTGCAGGTCTTGGAGCACCAGGACAATGGAATTGCCCACAAAATGACCCCATTTTGGAAAGCAAACACCCCAACGTATAATCTATGGGCCATAATGAGTCGTTTGAACATGTCATTTTTTTTCAGTAGTTTTTGGAAAATGTGGGAAAAAATGAAAAACGCTTTTATTTTTACACAAAGTTGTCCATTTATAAGATATTTCCAATACATAGCATGTACATAGAAAAAATTACTCCCCAAAGTACATTCTACTACTCCGCCCGTGTATGGCAATGCCAAATGTGTGAGACTTTTACAGGTGATGTTTACCCATGGGTGTGACGGTCACTGACAGGTGACTGGCGATTGTCACCGATGGGTGACTGGCGGTGGTCACTGATGGGTGACGGGTGTCTGGCGGTGGTCACTGATGGGTGACGGGTGTCTGGCGGTAGTCACTGATGGGTGACGGGTGTCTGGCGGTAGTCACTGATGGGTGACTGGTGCCTTGCGGTGGTCACTGATGGGTGACGGGTGTCTGGCAGTAGTCACTGATGGATGACGGGTGACTGGCGGTGGTCACTAATAGGTGATGGGTGACTGGCGGTGGTCCCTGATGGGTGACGGCTGTCTGGTGGTGGTCACTGATGGGTGACTGGTGGTGGTCACTGATGGGTGATGGGTGACTGGGGGTGGTCACTGATGGGTGACTGGCGGTGGTCACTGATGGGTCCCGGGTGTCTGGTGGTGGTCACTGATGGGTGATGGGTGTCTGGTGGTCACTGATGGGTGATAGGTGAAGGTCACTGATGGGTGACGGTGATGGGTGACTGGCGGTGGTCACTGATAAGTGATGGGTGACTGGCGGTAGTCACTGATGGGTGCCGGGTGTCTGTTGGTGTTCACTGATAGGTGATGGGTGTCTGGTGGAGGTCACTGATGGGTGCCGCTTGTCTGGCGGTGGTCACTGATGAGTGACGGGTGCCTGGCGGTGGTGGCTGATGGGTGACTGGTGTCTGGCGGTGATCACTAATGTGTGACGGGTGACTGGCGGTGGTCACAGATGCGTGATGGGTGACAGGTGACTGGCGGTGGTCACTGATGAGTGACGGGTGACTGGCGGTGGTCACTGATGGGTGACGGGTGACTGGCGGTGGTCACTTATGGGTGACGGGTGACTGGCGGTGGTCACTTATGGGTGACGGGGACTGGCGGTGGTCACTGATGGGTGACGGGTGACTGGCGGTGGTCACCGATGGGTGAAGAGTGACTGGCGGTGGTCACTGATGGGTGACTGGTCATGGTCACTGATGGGTGATGGGTGACTGGCGGTGGTCACTGATGGGTGAGAGGTGACAGGCCACGGGTGACTGGCGGTGGTTACTGATGGGTGACAGCCATGGTCAGTGATGACAGGTTACGTCAGTGTTGGGTGACAGGCCACTGATGTGCCGGTTGACACACCACGGTAACTGATGGGTGACGGGAGACACGCCACGGTGACTGATGGGTGTTGGGTGACAAGCCACGGTCACTGATGGGTGACGGGTGACATTCCACGGTCACTGACGGGTGACACGCCACGGTCAGTGATGGGTGACGGGTGACACACCATGGTCAGTGATGGGTGACGGGTGACATGCCACGGTCAATGACAGGTGATGGGTGACACGCCACGGTCAATGACGGGTGACGGGTGACAGGCCACGGTCAATGACGGGTGACGGGTGACAGGCCACGGTCAGTGATGGGTGACGGCTGACAGGCCACGGTCACTGATGGGTGACGGGTGACATGCCACGGTCAATGACAGGTGACGGGTGACACGCCACGGTCAATGACGGGTGACGGGTGACAGGCCACAGTCACTGATGGGTGACGGGTGACAGGTACACTTTATGATGACAGGTACACTTTATGATGACAGGTGCACTTTATGGGGGCATATGGGGTGACTGTTGGGGTGACAGGTGCATTGGGGGGGCAGGGGGGGATGTGTCAGTGTACTTTTACTATACAGATCAGTAACTCACTGATCCCAGCTCTTCTCTCCTCACACTGGACACTGTGTGAGGAGAGAAGAGCTGGTAACAGTGAGTTACCGCTCTGTTTACATTGGAAGTGATCGGCTGTGAAGTAGATCACAGCCGATCACAAGGTATCAGCCGCCGGCTGGCGGCTGATACCTGTGTCGGTAACAGGCAGTGTTCCCTAGGAACCCGCCGCCACCGACACGCACGCGCAGCGCGCTCCCGATCACGCGCATGCGCAGTGTCACGGCCGATCACATGGTAAACGGCCATGCCCAATGGCTGTTCACCCCGTCTGTGACGCGGCGTGTCCTGGGGACACGCCGACACCGACAGAGCCGGCATGCGCGCGCCCGATCGTGCGAAATCCCGGCTTAAAGGTGCGACGTCATATGATGTCCACCCGGAACGAGAGCCGCTCCGCTCCTCCGTCATTTGACGGCGGGCGGACGGCAAGCGGTTAAGCAATATCACGCTATTGCAACTTTCTTTCCTGCTCTCCTATATGGTTATATGGATACATGTGGCAATCTGTGAAGTGGATAAGATCGTCTAAAGTAAACGAGTGTCTGGAGTGCACTAAAATCGTGTTTGCCTGCTCATGGAAATGACAGGCATGGAGAGTCGGTAAGAGTCCATTAAAGGGTGAAGGGATTCACTTCGGTTTATCTATATGCACGAGGTGGAATGTGATTACTTTTAGAAGCTGGATGGTGAAACCATTGTTATGATCTGTGGACTTTTACTCTCACATTACTGCCGCATGTAACTTTGAAACAGTTGCAGGAGTCTACTTATAAATGAACTTTGGATACACAGTGACAGACTGTATAAGCGCTGCTGCATGTGTCGTTAACATTGACTATTTGTAACCCTTATGCTGCTAGCATTAGTAAATAGATAGGAAAGTATGTCATATTTACTTGTTTTAAACTTTTTTACACTTCTTCAGTTACTTCCTGATTTCCAGGCCTAGGTAAATGAGGTCATACATCCCAGAAGTCTTCAGGAGGTGAGGATGGGTTTTCTTAGCTAAGCACACCTTCCTGCCTATATGGCTGAGCTAAGAGCAGATGGACTTCAGGAAGTTAATTCTACATGAATCATCTGCCCTTGTTCAAAATGGCCATGGCCAGGCTAGGGGTTGTTTTTCAAAGTGATCTCTCAGCAAAATAAAGCATGGAGACATTTACTTTGAATATAAAAAAATAATTAAATAGCGTTTTTGGTTTGTGGGGCTCAGATGCAGTGTAGTTCCGCTTTAGGCTCCATTCACACCAATGCGTTTTTCCATGTTTTTTGCAGAAATGCAGGGGATTTTTTTAACATGGGTTCCTATGGAACATGTTCACATCAATGCATTTTTGAGCCTCTGCGTTTTTGGAAAGGGTCAGGGACTTTTTAAAACGCAAAACTGTGCTTTTTTTTGCTTTTTTGGTTCAATAGATTTCAATGGAGAAGCTGCAGAAAAGCATGTAGTGTGTTTTTACCTCGATTTTACTGCAATTTGCGTTTTGCATTTTTAAATCTGCCCAACAACATATTTTCGAAAAAAACAAAACAAAAAACCACAAAATGCAAATTGCGGCCAACGCAGAAAGCACAGCAAAAAGCACTGCAGAAATGTTCAAAAGCAACATGCATAGATGTGAATCAGGCTTGCAAGTCAACTCTTGGGATTTATCTTCTCCACAAATCCACAAAGAAAACAACACCAGGTCCATGCTCACATTCTTTGGAAAGCCTGGGGTATAGTGTTATGCAATTGTTATCCACAGCTTCCTATTTTAATAATAGGACACTCACCTGTCCTGGAGTCCAGAGATGTGGGCATCCGCCGCCTATCTTCGGATCAGGGGTCGGGTGCAGCTTTGTCCATTGCGGGTAAGGAAACCCGGCAGTGTAGCATTAAAGCTTCACGCCAGGCACCCTACTGCGCGTGTGAAAGGCTCCGCTGTGCTCTGC
Source organism: Glandirana rugosa (assembly GCA_018402905.1). Taxonomy (NCBI): domain Eukaryota; kingdom Metazoa; phylum Chordata; class Amphibia; order Anura; family Ranidae; genus Glandirana; species Glandirana rugosa. The sequence continues at coordinate 259,262 of BLSH010005619.1, read as the reverse complement.
TATTGGCCCGGCGGCCAGTAGCAGAGCGAGGAAGGAGCCGGGCTGCTGACATCAGCGGCCGCAGCCACTGGCCCGAGCTTCTGGATGTGTGGAAAAGGACACCTGTCTAAAGACAGGTGACCTCTTCCCCCTCCCCCCCTAAAGGTGCCAAATGTGACACCTGAGGGGGGGGGGGAGAAATCCAATCAGTGGAAGTTCCATTTTGGGTGGAACTCCGCTTCAATTGTATTTTTGTAATGGTTTTAGTATTGAATAGGTTTTTTTTATGGATAAATGTTAAAGGTATGTGCTTTTTTTAGTCACAATTTAAGTTGTACTCCTTTTTCTAGTGTAGTTTACTACCCCAATCAAAATGGAAAAATATATCCTGTTAACCTTTATCCTCCCAAGTTCCTTACTTTATTTAGTGGAGACCTTTGAGGCTTGGATTTGTAAGTAGTGCAAGCAAGGTTCTGAGCTTGAGAGGTTGCTGTGCAAATTGTATTGCTGTGAATAGCACATATTTAAAGCGGTTGTATCCCACGGTACCCAAAAAAACAAAACCTGCAAGACAAAGGCATAATGAGCGAGTATACACCACATACTAGCTCATTTTGAAAAATACCTTTTAATGAAGATCCATCAGGGCTGCTCGGTCCCCACAGAGGGAGCTGCCAATTTCCCTCAAGGGATCCTTCCGGTTTTGCGGCTCCGGCGCTGTGAGTGGCCGGAGCCGCAAGACGTCACTCCCGTGCATGCGCGTGGGAGCCGTCTTTCCGGCAGCGCCGGGCCTTCACCGGGACATCACTGCGCATGCGCCGTAACATCAGCGGCTGCTTGTAGGGGTAATATCTCCTAAACCGTACAGGTTTAGGAGATATTAATTTTACCTACAGGTAAGCCTTATTATAGGCTTACATGTAAGTAAGAATTACATGTTAGGGGATACAACCGCTTCAACACACATCAAAAAAATCTGATTATCGCTGTAAAGCTAGTTGTAACTATATCTTCCATTAATGATAATGCGATTTATTGCACATCAGAACTGTGTATACACTCTTTGAACAACCATTTGAGGCTTATTACTGTTGTGCAAGATGTGAGTAAGGTGTTTGTTTGGAAGCCCATTAACAACCTAGAGAGGATTGGGCCTCACGCATCTGGTTGGGGCCAGTATAAAGGAAGGTTGAGAAATGGAGGTGCAGGCACCAGAGGTAGGTAGATGGGTTACAGTTAGAAGATGGGGTAGAGGTAAAAGTGTTATAGAGGCTAGTCCTGAGTCGATACTTCCCAATAAATATACCTGGTTGGACGATATTGGGGCTAACAGTTCAGAAGTAGCATTGCTGGATCCGAAAACTTCTAGTGACCATTAAATAGTGACTATTGTGAATACCTCCTCCAGCTCCAGTAAGGTACTATTTTCAGAAATATTCATATCAGCCACACCAAAGAGGCAATAGGATTTTAGAAGAATGAATAAGTGACTGAGAAACTGGTGTAAGAAGGAGGGTTCCTGGAGAAAATGGGCTGACCTTTTCATGCAGCTACTAGTTCAACTGTAGTGATGGACTGCATCTAAATGGGTAGGGTTCAGCTCTTTTGGGAAAGAAAAATGTTTGATGATTCTAAGATCTTTTAAACTAGGATCTGGGAGGAGGGATCAGAAAAGTATATACCATATAGAGAGCAGAGGTTTATGGGAAAGTGTGATATAGAGGTGGGTGGAACAGAAGGGGTGTCAAAACTCAAACTAGATGGCAGGGGAATTGCATCACCTCAGTATAAAATGCCAAAAGAGTTGAAGAAATCATTTTTAATTCAAGAATGAGCAAAAATAGAATATTAAATGTTAATACAAAATTAAAGAGGCATTTTCATGAATGCAAGAAGCCTACCAAACAAAATGGAAGCACTAGAGCTTCTGTCATTTGAGGAGCATTTTGACTTCATCGTAGTATCAACAACCATGTACCGGTACGCTGCTTGATGTCAAGTGGTTGTACCGGGATGACACCTGTAGCAGGTACCATTTTTTAGAGCCGGCGATCGACTCCTTTGTAAGAGCAATTGGTGAACTAGCTGCTCGATTGCTGTTACAAGCAGCGGGAGGGGACGCCCCCCCTCCCGCCACCTTCTGTGGGTTGCTCAGGCTCGAACAACCAGCTGGCACGTCCTCACGCTTTGATTGAGTCTCCATAGCGGTATCCCAGGAGTGATGTATTTACATCACTTCCGGTATACCAGGATTTCATCGGCGCTCTTTAAAAAAATAAAATCCTTCAAAAACGCAGATCTTGGTGCTTTGAATGCTTTTAAGTGATTAAAAAAAATAAAGCAACAGTTTAAAAAAATAATTAATTAATTATAATTTAAAAAAAAAAAAATTAAAGTGCCCCTGTCCCCCCATGCAATCGTCCCACACATGTGAGGTATTATCATGAATGTCAGATCATGGGCAGTAATTCTAGCACTAGACCTCTGTAAATCTAAAGTGGTAACCTGAAAAGGCTTTTAAAATGTTGCCTATGGATAGTAAAATTTACATCCTTTGTCGCCATTGCACAGGTGTGCGCAATATTAAAGTATGACATAGTTGGTGTCTATTTAGCTGGGGTAACATCATCTTTTAAATTTTACAAAAAATTAGGGTATGTATTGTGTCTTGCATTAAAATTCAAGAGTGTTTTTTCCCAAAAATTACGTTTGAAAAGCATGTGACATAAAAAATTGCAAAACCCACTAATTTATTCTCTAGGGCCTCTGCTTTAAAAAAATATACAATGTTTAACTGTTCTAAGACTATTTTTAGCAAAAAAATATTGATTGATACACAAAATGTGCCAGACATTGCCTGGAGCTGATGTGGTTAATCAACTTGTCAAAGTCATGACACATCTCCTGCCACACATACTTCACTGGTACCATTTCCTGATTCTGCCTGGGAGAAATTGCTATTGAATTGTAGTTTTCTTTTCACAGAGGCACCTGTGGACTTCCAATTTTCTATATGATTAATAGTTTACAGTAAAGGACCAGAAATTGCAATTGTCTCAGCTAGAACATCTGCTATTGTAATTAAACTTCTATTCATAGTCTTCAGGAGGGAAGGTAACTAGTGTCTGATAATGAAACACAATTTGTTTCACCTCAATTTGAATCTTTCGGGAGAAAGAGAAAAACTATTACCTCCAAGCAAAAAGAGATATTGAGAGCTTTAACAGAAGTCTTAACCAGTTCCCGCCCAGCCTACAAACAAATGATGGCCAGGTGGGATGATCTGTTATCCGCTGTGTCCACCTGATCAGTGCATCGGCTGCTGCTGGTACCATGTGATCCCTGTGACCACTCACAGCGGATTAATAGACAATTGTACACAATTATTGACTCTCATTCATGCCATCCATTGTGTACTATCATGTTGATCTCTGTGATTGATCACAGTGATCACATGGTACAGACTGGGTCAATCACAGCTCATCTGTACCATGTGATTAGCTGTGGCCAATCACAGTTAACCACATTAGTAAACACTGAGTGAATCGATTGTATTCAGTAAAAATGGTTGCTTATAACAAAGAAATTCACCGGTATAAGCAATTATAATGTGAAAAAAAATCCTGATCACTTCCCCAGGGTAGTACAGTGTCACTATGGTAACACTGTATTGCTCTGGTTACAGTGTGTTAAGAAAAATAGTAAAAAAAAGAAAAAAAAAAACAATAAAAAAGAAAAAAAAATGAACTATTAATGATGATGTTATACTGCACTGGTGACAGTACATAAGAAAAAAAATGTGAAAAAAATGTGTTTTCATTTATTAATTTTACTGAAAATTGTTGCAAAATTACAACAAAACTGCCATGCCTCTTACTAAATACCTTGAACTTTCTACTTTCCAAAAAGGGTCAATTTTGGGAATATTTGTACTCTCCTGACGTTTTCGGGCTTCAAGAAATAAGTCTGTCAGTACATCAGGAGTGATCAATTTTCAGATACCGTATATGGCATAATTTGTGGACTCTGCATTCTGCTACATTTCTTTGGTGCAATTAACCTAAATCAGTGTTTATTATTTAGTCTGTAGGAAAGTTATATAAAGAAAGTTTATTTATTTCTAAAATGTTATATCAGAAACTAAAATAAACACTTTTTTAGTTAGCAAATAAAAAATCCAGTGGTGATTAAATACCATCAAAAGAAAGCTCTATTTGTGTGGAAAAAAAAGATAAAAATATAATATGGGTACAGTGTTGCATGAATGCGCAATTATCATTCAAAGTGCAACAGTGCTGACAGCTGAAAAGTGAGTTCACACTTGTCTACAGAGAAACCTACATTTATGGGAGTTTAATTTCGACTTTCAGACGTCAATTTCGTGTATAACAAACAAAGTAAAGTTTGGGTAACACCACCACATATCTCGGTTTTTCTAATCTTAACACAGCTACAGGGTTATAAATACCTGGACTGGCATATAAACTGAATGAAAATAGTACAGTTAACACTTGTCAGAATCGTTGAGTAATAAAGTCTCTGTGACCTGAAACACCTTCAACGTACAGACGTTACATCAGCAAATCGACCACTACGAACACGTTAACGTAAAGATCAATGAGACATCTGTTCACACTTGAGTGAAAAGTCGACAGTCGTGACAACGTGAAACTTACTATTAACGCGTAAGTACGTTGTGACATGGGTATAATATAAAAATAGAAAAAAA
>BLSH010005619.1:175001-190309 GCA_018402905.1 Glandirana rugosa | reverse complement strand
ATCTCTAATTTCTGCTATCTGTCCTCAGAGCAACAGCACAGACAGCAGTAGTAAAGTAATCTATCTCAGGATGCAGGATCAGGTCTTAAAATGGCTAAAATCTGTCCCTCACGCCGTCAGCTACCTTTCCCTATACTAACCCAAGGAGCATGTGACTGCAGCACTGTGACTCCAGCTTATAAAGAGGCTGGGTCACATGATGCACCGGCCAATCACAGCCATGCCATTAGTAGGCATGGCTGTGATGGCTTCTAAGGGCAAACCAGTGAAACGCTTGTTGATTGGCTGCCCTGCAGCTTCTCAACACGTGGAGTAAAATAGCAGAACCCCGGACCGAACCCGAACGATTTTTGAAATGTCCGGGTCCGGGTCCGTGCCACGGACACCCGAAAGTTCGGTACGGACCCGAACGTTACAGTCCGGGTTCGCTCAACACTAGTAGAGATGTCTTATTTTAGAACGTTTTTCACAACAACTAAGTAGATGGGACAAGTGCAGGTGTGTTCAGACCCTATTGTGCCAAGAAGCTGTCACAGTGCCCCACCAATCATAACTGGGATAGATGTCAGTGTTTTGATGTCCATGCCCGTTCAGTGTGTGTCTGCATATACCACGGACTTGTGGTGGCTTCAGGGGTGGCCAGATGTAAATGGACTTGTGTCCATTTACACCAGGCTAACTCTGATCTGCCACATTTAGTACGCTGTGCTTTTCAATTTTTTTTTGGACCTGAATGGACAAGGAGGTAGGTGGGTGTAAACAGACACAAGGATGGACTCGGTCGTGTTCGGACCCAAGGGTGCCCGAGTCCGCAGGAAGTGAACCCTGCGCTACGCTAATCACAGGCAGTGAGACATTTACCCAATGTGTGGCTGCAGCGTTCATGGAATGTCTCACTGCCTGTGATTAGCGTAGCGCAGGGTTCACTTCCTGTGGGCTCGGGCACTCTTGGTTCCCAACATGTCTGAGCCCATTCTTACTCCCTACACCTACATGGAGCTTTCAATCAGGACCGCAGTAAAAACTAACAGGCAGACCTAACTGGAAAGGTGGGATGAAAGGTTCTGAAAGGAGAGTGGTTTGGAGTGTGGCAAAAATTCAGCTCAGCTGTGTGATTTTACTGCCCCCCCCCCCAAACACAAGTGTAAAGTAGCATCTTACTGTGTTCTTATGATGATCATCATTATGTTGATCACAGCACAGCATGTTATCTATGGCTCTCAGTGTCACATGGCTGTTGGATGCTGACTTTACCTTATGGCTGGCTGTACTGTGTGTTACAAAGTATAACACAATCAGCATCCAACAGCCATGTGACACTGAGAGATATAGATAACCTGCTGTGCTGTGATCAACATAATGATGATCATCATAAGAACACAGCAGGGAGTCTGAGGACTGCACTTTCCTGAGTAGCCTATGTGATCTGTGTGTATGTCATGTACAGGAGACTGCTTGCCTGTGTCCCACCGCCACAAGAACTCCCGCTCCGCTCTGAGCCTCCTCAGTGATCTCTCTGTTCTTCGAGCTGCAGCTCCAGCACTTTCTGAGGCAGTGGAGCCACTCCACAATGGTATCCATCCGCCAGGGAAGGCACACAGTGGGCGGCCGGAAACTATGTTCTGTGTAGATGTGTGTAGGTGCAGAGGAGAGCAGCATGCGGCGCAGGATTGTGTGCCTGCACCCGAAAATGGCCAAAAAGTCCCCCTTCTACTCTCACCTCCTGGGCCCCTCTGCTGACCTGAAGGCGCTCAGGAAATTACTATATTCCCTGGCAATCAAGTGGGTGTGGGGCTGTGAGTAATAAAGTCCTTTTTTTTATATATATATATAGAAATGAACTGTAAAGCTACCGGGCCCCCCTGTGGAGTTTATGGAGCCCGGGCCCGGTACACCAGGGCTGGCTGTACTGCCTTATCAGCGGCCCTGATCTTAGTTGAACTTCTATGTTATTAAAAAATATGATTGCTCAAAGTTAGCTTTTTTTGACAGTAGACATTTTTGGGGGATTGATAGGTCCCACATTGCATAAGCAAAAACAAAAGAAATGTGTAAAAATTACACAAAACATTCAGCACTCCTCTGTACAATGTAATGACAATTAGTCCATGGATAAACACACTGAGATTCTGTGGTATAACATCAGTTATAGCAATAGTAGGTGCATGGTAGAGGGGTGTATGAAAAATAGATGGATGGATGATGGATGAATTAAGAGTGGATTGATGGAATGTGGTTCACCTCTGCAGCCCCATAAGATCTGGGCAGGATCACCTCATAAAGCAGGAAATAGCAAAAAGAAGGGCACTGAGGTTAATACTGAATAAAAAAAAACATTATTGAAAGCAGTACATTTACATGTCAAAAATCCCCAGTCCACCAGTGGATAGTTGTACAGCAGGTTGAGACACCAGTGACATCAGCTGATGGTACACACAGGCAATGGATGACTTCCAGGCATGCAGCAGCAGGGGCTCCAAAGCTCCAGCAGGTAGTATGGAAAGAAAGAGTCGGAGGACTCTCCATCTGCAGCTGAAAAGATGACACCTGTCAGAATCCTAAGAATCCTATAGTAATGTCCGGAGGGGATGAGTATAATGTGTTTTAAGGGACACGGCCCTCTTTTTCAGATGCCCGGCCTTGGAATGGTGGATTGGTGATTTTTGACATGTAAGTGTGCTGCTTTCAATAAAGGTGTTTTGTTTTTGGTGTTAATCTCAGTGCCCTGCTATTTCCCACATTGCATAAGCCATTTTACAGTATGTTGCTTCACTACACCATCCACACTACACCATCCCCTTATAGAAAAATGTGCTATGCTGGAATTGTTATATGCCAGACTCATTTGTTGGCAAGTGAAAAAAGTAAATTTTTTTTTTAGGAAGATCTTGCGAATTTCAGAGTTAGCGATAGCATGCAATGCCGAGCCGCAGATAACAAAGCTAGCAAAAAATTGCCATGCATTAAAAAGGGCATACACATATACCCCTTTACAAAAAACTCAGCCTCATTTTGAATAAACATTTCAGTTTTGTCACCAGTCCACAGGAAAGACATTGTTAAACTGGAAAGAGTTCAGTGAAGGGCAGAAAAATTAATAGGGAGATGGAGGACCTGAGGACCTCAGCTATGAGGATCGATTACATACTGTAGATAACATTTATTCACTGTTGGGAATTGGCACTTAAGAGGGGATATTATGTACAAATGTATCAGAGGTGACTTCAGTAACTGTAACAAACTGTTTATTATAAGGTCCATGTAGAGGACACACAGCCATGAGATTAGAAGAAAAGAGGTTTAACCTTAGACTGCGGAAAAGGTTCTTTACTGTTAGAGCAGTAAAAATGTGGAAATCCCACCCCCCAGGAAGTGGTACTAGCTGAGAGTGTTGACAAGTTAATTTTAAATGTCTTCCTTGGGAAGCAGAATACACAGGGATATGAGGATTCTTTAAGAATAAAAATCATACACACTTACACACACACACATTAGTTGAACTGAATAAACCAGTGTCTTTTTTTCATCCTTATTAACTATTGAAATATGTAAATTGCGGCCTTTTCAAAAAGGCATTCAAGCTGTGGGTCAAAACAGTATATTATTTCCACTAGTATCCAAAAATACACATTTTTTTAGATGCTAAATGCCTGCCCAACCTCTCAGAAATGAAAGCCTGTTTAACCATGTGAGTCCCAGCACCTTTAACCTATATAAAACGTCCATGAGACCCAGGGCTTTTTCAGGTTTTGGACATGTGACTGATTGTCCTACAATTGCTGCTTGTCAGGTCCATAAATATTGGGACATCAACCCAATTCTAATCTTTTTGGCTCTATACACCACAATGGATTTGAAATGAAAAGATGTGCTTTAACTGCAGACTTTCAGCTTTAATTTGAGGGTATTTTCATCCAAATCAGGTGAACGGTGTAGGAATTACAACTGTTTGTATATGTGCCTCCCACTTTTTAAGGCATCAAAAGTAATGGGACAGATTAACAATCATAAATCAAACTTTCACTTTTTAATACTTGGTTGCTAATCCTTTGCAGTCAATTACAGCCTGATGTCTGGAACGCATAGACATCACCAGACGCTGGGTTTCATCCCTGGTGATGCTCTGCCAGGCCTCTACTGCAACTGTCTTCAGTTCCTGCTTGTTCTTGGGGCATTTTCCCTTCAGTTTTATCTTCAGCAAGTGAAATGCATGCTCAATCGGATTCAGGTCAGGTGATTGACTCGGCCATTGCATAAAATTCCACTTATTTCCGTTAAAAAACTCTTTGGTTGCTTTCGCAGTATGCTTCGGGTCATTGTCCATCTGCATTGTGAAGCGCCGTCCAATGAGTTCTGAAGCATTTGGCTGAATATGAGCAGATAATATTGCTCAAAACACTTCAGAATTCATCCTGCTGCTTTTGTCAGCAGTCACATCATCAATAAATACAAGAGAACCAGTTCCATTGACAGCCATACATGCCCACGCCATGACACTACTACCACCATGCTTCACTGATGAGGTGGTATGCTTTGGTTCATAAAGAGTTCCTTTCTTTCTCAATACTCTTCTCTTCCCATCACTCTGGTACAAGTTGATCTTGGTCTCATCTGTCCATAGGATGTTGTTCCAGAACTGTGAAGGCTTTTTTAGATGTTGTTTGGCAAACTCTAATCTGGCCTTCCTGTTTTTGAGGCTCACCAATGGTTTACATCTTGTGGTGAACCCTCTGTATTCACTCTGGTGAAGTCTTCACTTGATTGTTGACTTTGACACACAAACACCTACCTCACGGAGAGTGTTCTTGATCTGGCCAACTGTTGTGAAGGGTGTTTTCTTCACCAGGGGAAGAATTCTTCGGTCATCCACCACAGTTGTTTTCCGTGATCTTCCGTGTCTTTTGGTGTTGCTGAGCTCACCGGTGCATTCTTTCTTTTTAAGGATGTTCCAAACAGTTGATTTGGCCACACCTAATGTTTTTGCTATCTCTCTGATGGGTTCGTTTTGTTTTTTTTCAGCCTAATGATGGCTTGCTTCACTGATAGTGACAGCTCTTTGGATCTCATATTGAGAGTTGACAGCAACAGATTCCAAATGCAAATAGCACACTTGGAATGAACTCTGGACCTTTTATCTGCTCCTTGTAAATGGGATAATGAGGGAATAACACACACCTGGCCATGGAACAGCTGAGCAGCCAATTGTCCCATTACTTTTGGTCCCTTAAAAAGTGGGAGGCACATATACAAACTGTTGTAATTCCTACACCGTTCACCTGATTTGGATGTAAATACCCTCAAATTAAATCTGAAAGTCTACAGTCAAAGCACATCTTGTTTGTTTCATTTCAAATCCATTGTGGTGGTGTATAGAGCCAAAAAGATTAGAATTGTGTCGATGTCCCAATATTTATGGACCTGACTGTATACATTTTAAATGCGGGAGAATGGTGAAAAACTATTTTCTGGGGATTTTGACTACATAAGAAAAACGTAAAAGACAAGGAACAGTGTTTTTTTTAGCTAATTGTTTTTATTTGTCTGAAATCAAGCAATACTAACTTTGTTTTTTTTTTTTTTTTTATATTATGGGAAAAAGATACAGCATAGCAACAATGATGTTTAGATTTTATTTATGAAGCTTTTTTTCACACTATGACATGACAATAAAGGCCACATCTTGAAGGACCCCAAAAGTTGAACAGCAAACAGCCTGACCTGTTAGGCCTGTTGCAATTAATATTTTTATATTAGGGTAACTTGAAATAAAATAAAAAAATTATAATTTAAAATTGTTGTTTTTAGATTTTTTTATGTATATAAGTAGTTAATGATACTTTAAAATAGGTTATACTACTACTCCTATACATGAGAACATCACGTAAAGTAAGAATGTCTTAAGCCGGGTACATACTATAGTTTTTTTGTGCAAGCGGGTTGCACGAAAAAAAACTGGCAACTCCGGCTGGAGCTGCTGTATTAACCATGCAAGGTTAGTACAGCAATCTCCCCTGCTGAGCTGTTGTGTTCTGACAGGGGGGTGGCCCTCCTGCTAGAACACTCCGATCAGCATCTCTTACATTCTTCAAAATAGATGTACAGTATCTCACAAATGTGAGTACACACCTCACATTTTTGTAAATATTTTTATTATATATGTGACAACACTGAAGAAATGACACATTTCTACAATGTAAAGTAGTGAGTGTACAGCTTGTATAATAGTGTAAATTTACTGTCCCCTTAAATTAACTTAACACACAGCCATTAGGGAGACAAACTGTGTGCTTATCTCCCTCCCCGACACAAATTTTATCTCATATTATCTCATGTGTCAGGAAAAGTTCTCAGAAGTGACTCATGCTGATAACAGAGGAATGAAGCACCAGAGAGAAACAACACTTAGAGCATTGGAGAGAGATACGTAAACACTAAAGATATATGTGCTCAGATTTCATGACTGGGGTTTTCACTCACCAGGCTTCATGCACACACAACGTTAAAAAAAGTCCTAAAAACTTCAGTAGCTTATCAGTGATTTTTTTTTGCTTTTATCAGCGTTATATTACTAGCGTTTTTGCAAGTTTTTTTGCGTTTTTAAAGGACCAGCATTTTTTTTTTTTCTCAGTTGACCTAAAGCATCCAAAAAAGTTGGGGGCCGGCGTTTAGCCATGTTTTTGAGCATTTTTGATCATTTGAGCGCTTTTACAGCAGAAAAACATCTCTCAGAACTCACTAGTCTAGGGTTTTTTCTTACAGCTCAAAAACGCCCCATCCAAACACAGTTGATAACAGCATGTGTGCATGAACACATAGGATAACATGATGGGGAGTTTATTGACTATAGAAAAAAACGTCTGCAGCTTAAAACAGCTGCTGTAAAACAGTCAAAAAAGTCCTATGTGCATGAGGCCTTAATGTAGTCCCCTGTAGACCTGTCATTATCAAGGCATACAGCTATTATGCTCATATCACCAAAGTGCACTATATACACTGCTATTAAACCCCTTTTTAAATTGTATTTTGTTTTATTTAGCATAACATTGTTTTCTCTGTATCGTACCAATCAATCTGTGTGTGTCAAATTGATGCTTCCTGCGCTTACTGGAGAATATGTGCAAATGGCAATAGTGTTGCCAAATTAGGTGTACAGTATATACTTTTAAATGTGTACATAACAATAAATGTTTGATATACAGTATGGGTTGCTGCTCTCTAAAGGTGTCTGTGCCTTCAAATGTGTGACTAGTATGAAAGAGCTACCCCACATGACAAATGCATGAACTTATAACAAATGCTGTACAAATATCAAAATTAAAGTGCAAGTGCAACAATGAAGTCCATATATATAGTAGTACATAAAGTTCACAAAATTGCATAAGACTTCAAAATCTTCTTAGTGCATGATTAATTCCAGTGCAAAATAAAAGTGCCAAGTGGCGTTAAGATTCAATTTTGGCAGTCCGTGCTCCCCTTTTGTGTGCCCTTACTCTCAACAGATATAATGGACTTCCGTGACAGAAGTCTCAAACACTTGTACTGATGGCTGGGCTTTGTTGTCCTACAGGCTGGAACTCCAATGGCAGCTTGAGATGTCCTGAAAGTGCATTCAGGTAGTTGGTAACAGATGGCAGAGAGAAGATATATAGTGTAATTCTGTTTTATTTGAATTAAAAACAAGTAACATTCACTTACATCTAAAAACACACTATAATGCATAAAAACCAAAAACTGGAAGTGGTTAATGACTCTCATGGCCGGAACTGACGTCACCACCCATGGTCACTTGACACATTTCGTCCCTCCCACGAGACATTATCAAAGGATGTCCCCGGGTGGTGTGATAAACATATACTGTATGTAGAGCATACAGAGCATAACCCCTCCCTAATATCCCTGATCTGAATTACCATTGAATGACTGTGGGCTGATGTCATTTTCTCTTCCTGTATGTGTGACAATAAGGTATATCTGACCTCGTATAAAGTCATCCATCTTTGTACACCCACAGTTCAGAACTTACATTTCCTAGTCTTACAGAGCATTCTTAGAATTGTACCTACTAAAACTGGATCATTTTAACCACAAACAGGTCAACATTATTAAACATTAAATATTGATCAAAAAGTAAATTAATAGATCATAAAATATATAGATTGTTAGAACACTGTTCAAATTCTAAACTGTGTTTTTTTCCAACATGATTATAAATAAAACATTCAGATAAAGAAGTCTACTGTCACTATTTGTTTCTGCACATTGTTATTGTTCACTTAAAGAGGTACTTCAGTCTTATTTTTAAAAATAATAAGCAGCTACAATAATGTAACTGCTAACTTTTAACCACTTCAGCCCCGGAAGGATTTCCCCCTTTAGGACCAGAGCACTTTTTTGCGATTCGGCACTGCGTCGCTTTAACTGACAATTGCGCGGTTGTGCGACATTGTACCCAAACAAAATTGACGTCCTTTTTTTCCCCACAAATAGAGCTTTGTTTTGGTGGTATCACCTCTGCATCATTTCTGATCACCCCTATAAACAAAAAAAGCAACAATTTTGCAAAACAAAATAATATTTCTTACTTTTTGCTAAAATACATATCCAAAAAAAAAAAAAAATATATAAAAAAGCAGATTTATTCATCGGTTTTGGTAAATATATATTCTTCCTCATATTTTTGGTAAAGAAAAAAAAAATCGCAATTGCCGTATATTGATTGGTTTGCGCAAAAGTTGCTGCTTTTACAAATGATGAGAATTCATTTATGGGGTTTTTATTATTTTTTATTTTTTACTACTAATGGTTGCGATCTGCAGTTTTTAGCAAACCTTTTCTGCAACATTACGATGGACATGTTGGACAATTTTGACACTTTTTTGGGACCATTGGCATTTATACAGTGCTATAAAAATGCACTGATTACTGTGTAAATGTCACTGGCAGGGAAGGGGTTAACAGTAGGGGGTGCTCTAGGGGTTACCTGTGTTCCCTGGTATGTGTTACTAACTGTGTGGGGGCTGGGCTGAGTGGGGGAGGAGAGTGATCGCGGCTCCCATACACAGGGAGCCTACAATCACACTCCTTCCCACCTGTCAGAACGGAGATCCATTGTTTACATGCACGAACCCCCATTCTGTCACTGCGGGGGAGCGATCACGGGTAGCCAGTGGACATCGAGTCTGCCCTACCCGCTCCCCCGTAACACAGTAAGCGTGAGCGCGCCTTCGGTGGTGCGCGTGCGCTCACGATCCACGATCTCGCAGCTGCCATCAGGTGACGGCGATTTGCGATATCGGCAGGCAGTCGGCAACTGGTTAATAAACAGACACTTACCTGTCCAAAGATCCAGTGCTGTCCCCACCCAGGCCAGTTCTTCACCGGTCACCAGAACACCTAAGTTATTCCAGCAGAAGTGGAAGTGCGTGACTGTTAAAATTAGCCCCCACCAAAAAGAAGTCCCAAACTGTTAGAGGAGGGAGGAATTCTGATTTAATTTTATTACTATCAAAAAATGAACTTGATGTATAGAGGAGTGTGGGAGGTGAGTGTTGGAAAAAAAATCTGCCCCAGGTGTCAGCTACGCTAGAAACTCGACTAGAACGCAGGACATCTCATTGGGCCAAAATACTGAGTGCTGGTCTTTTTTTGACATTTGTTGTTTAAAAAATGTTTAAGTAGAAATCTGTATTTTTTGCTAGAAAATTACTTAGGACTAGCAAACATTATATATATATATATATTTTTGCAGAGAACCTAGAGAATAAAATGGCGGTCATTGCAATATTTTATGTCACACTGTTTTTGCGCAGTGGTTTTTCAAATGCATTTTTTTGGAAACAATACACTTTAATGAATTAAAAAAAAACAGTAAGGCTAGCCCAATTTTTTGTGTATTGTGAAAGATGATGCTACACTGAGTAAATAGATACCTAACATGTCATGCTTTAAAATTGCGCACGCTTGTGAAATGGTGACAAAACTTTGGTACTTAAAAATCTCCATGGGTGACGCTTTAAATATGTTTACAGGTTACCCGTTTAGAGTTACAGAAGATGTCCTGTGCTAGAATTATTGCTCTTGCTCTCACATTACCTCACATATGTGGCTTGAACACATTTACATATGTGGGCATGACTTACGTATGCGCTCGCTTCTGCACGCAAGCACGGAGGGCTAGGGCGCTTTAAATTTATTTATTTTTTCTTATTTATTTTACTTTTTATTTTTACACCGTCCCTTTATTTATTTATTTTTTATCACTTTATTCCTATTACAAGGAATGTAAACACCCTGTGTGATAGAAATAAGCATGACAGGTCCTCTTTATAGAGAGATCTGGGATCAAAAAGACCCCAGATCTCTCATTTACCCTAAAAAGCAAAAAAAAAAAAAACACCAAAATACAGAACAGCATTTTAACTTAACTTTAAAATCCTGTTCATCTGCCTGAGGACCGAAAGTGACTTCGGAAGTGCTATCTAGTGGGTGCTATCTTGCCCTCACTCTACTCCCAGCCTAGCCATCACACCGGATCGGTTCCGGGCTTACAGCCGGCTCCGGTAAGCTCGGAATTGACCAGGAAATGGCAGGAGGGGGGAAAGCCGGCCATCTAATGAAAAAAAAGATGCCGGAGTAACAACGGTATTTGATTTCAGAGTAATGATGTGCATTTAGCTCAGCTGTTAGAAAAGCAAATTCAGCACCAGAAATTTTCCATGAACACTCAAAGGTGTTTTGCGTTGCAGCCCTGTTTAAAGTACACTTGTTTACTTTATTGACATAATATACATACTGTCTAACTTTACCAAGGGTAGCCACTACACTCTATGTTTGAGGTAAATGCCCAGGTGTTCACCCACAAAGAAATCTATGCAAATCCAAAACAGGTAAAAAGGCACTCACAGGTCTTGCAGAGGAGATCCAGCAGCAGAGCAAACGAGCAGCATTTTTATTGTTGACGTTTCGATGAAGCTCAGTCCATCTCTGCTTGAGAAAGATGGACTGAGCTTCATCAAAACATCGACAATAAAAATGCTGCTAGTTTGATCTGTCTCCTCTGTAAGATCCTTGAGTGCCTCTATATCTGATTCGGATTTGTAATGTCTAACATTTATATACAGTATTTAAAAAAAAGAGAAACAAAATGCAGACAAAAAAGTTTTGTACATCAACTTTATTATTACCTAAATACTATGACAGGCAATTAGACAACTTTGCCTTTTTTAATAAGGGTTATCACGAACATGCTCCAGAATCTTTTTAAGACCCAGATAGGTCTCCTGTGCAGTTGGTAGGATCTGAGTAGCTGGAAGCATGAAGCCATAGCGTCCTGTATCCCTCAACTCAAAGGCAAATGAATACTTAATTCCAATATCATAGGTCCAGTCAATACTTCCGCCACTAGCTTGATCTGAAGAAAAAAATATTTTCAGAGCAAAATTAATTTTGTTCGTTTTGTTACACTCATACTCAAACAGCAAGGAGGTCCATGAGGACCTATTTACCAAAAATAGTACAAAAAAAAAGAAATCACAAACAGGCTTTTATTTAGTTGCCCTTCTAAAGCTGGTAAAAGTTGTTTTCGGTTTTGTTATATTGGTTATTGTACATAACTATGCTCTACCTATGTTATTCATTTTTTGATAAGCTATATATTGAGATGATTAATTTAGCTAACTTCTGCAAATTCTCAACACATTGTAATAACAAAGAAAACGAGTTCATCCAATCAAGTTCTATGTTTTCTAGGAATGAATTCTGTTGCTTACCAAGAGTTTTCATGCCAAGCAGCGTTATCAGTTTATATTCTGACTTGCCTTAGATTTTATGTAAATGTTTACAACTATGTATTAAAGTGTATCTAAATCCAAAGAAAAAAATGTAATCTATTGCAGTTAATCATTTTTAGATTTGGTGACTGCAGTCATTTCCTTTTTTTCAGTCCCGTGTTTGTTTATTTTCACCAGGTAATCATGCCAGATAAACACTTCCCATTCTAGGGTGACAACGTTCAGTACTGTATCTATGGAGGAGCAGTGTTGTCATCTTCTGCTTTCCTGAGTTAGACTGCAAACACCTCCTGCTTTTCTCATTTCCATTACATTGAGGGGAATTGCTTTGTTGTTCACAAAAGCTGAGAAAGTCCACAGGAAGTTAAAACAACACTGGGTCTCTGAGAGGTATTTTTCTTGCACTTAAAAAAAACCCTAAAAACGAATGCTGCCACTACATCTAGGGACTTGCAAGCTGCAATATAATTAAATGTTGTTCTTGGGTTTAACAAAATAATGACAATAACCAATGTGCTAAACCAAATAAATATATGTGCCAAAAATGTTTTTTTATAAAGATAAAAATATGTACTCTATAGAAAAAAAATATTATTATTAGTGTACTAATTTGCTGCTAATCACTGACATGTGTTCCCACACCAAAGCATATGTATAAACAAATAGTGCAATGCAACCCTAAATCATCTCAACATTCCATAAAAAACATAAAAAGATCTTAGAAGTGGTGACCATATATGCAATTCATATAAGTGATCATAAATATATAAAAATAAATCCCACTGTACTCAATTCTTATAGTGAACGAATAATAAATAAATAAGTGAATACAATAATTGATGTAAACGACATAAATCATGTAAATTTTCACCAATATCATGTGTAAACTGCAAAAATAAAGTGCATCTAAAACATACATGCTTCAGTTTAAATGCATGTGCAGATTTGTGTTTTTCCCTATGAGGAAGTCATTTTACCATGTGACAAAACGCGTCAGTGGAGTGTAACCACGTGACATCATAACGCCCACAAGTCAGCAAGCAGCCATTTTAATTATCTGTCCTGTATGTCAATGCTTAGGGGGGAAACTAGATCTTTTGCATTTTAAATTGGCAATTTTATCCATTGCACTGGAATACAGAGTGCACTTTGTGAGTAACAATTTTTCTTAGCTAATAAAATATCAAAGTCTTTGGCATACTACACAATGATAGTTTATATTTTTCTGCACAAGCATTTAAACTGCAGCATGCATGTTTTAGATGCACTTTATTTTGCGGCTTGCACATAATATTGGCAGACTTTCATATGATTTATATCTTTTACATCAATTATTATATTCACGTATGTATTTATTATTGTATTCACTTTATGAATTGAGTATTGTGGGATTGATTTTTTTCACAGCATAGTTACATAGTTACATATAGTTACATAGTTAGTCAAGTTAAAAAAGGACACAAATCCATCAATTTCAACAAAAAAAAAAAAAAAGATATATTACCAAACAATGCCATATACAATCCTTCACCCACAATTGATCCAGAGGAAGGCAAAAAACCCCAGCAAAGCATGATCCAATTTGCAATAATGGGGGAAAAATTCCTTCCTGATCCCCCGAGAGGCAATCGGATACACCCTGGATCAACCTTACCTAAAAATGTTAGTACCCAGTTATATTTACATTAAGGAAAGAATCCAGGCCATTTTTAAAGCAATCAACCGTGCTGGCCAAAATCACCTCTGGAGGGAGTCTATTCCACATTTTCACAGCTCTTACTGTGAAGAAACCTTTCCGTATTTGTAGATGAAATCTTTTTTCCTCTAGACATAAAGAGTGCCCCCTGCTCCTTTGTGATGACCTTAAAGTAAATAACTCAACACCAAGTTCACTATATGAACCACTTATATATTTGTACATGTTGATCATATCTTTCTCCACTATGGATTCCCCCAGTTGTACTCCCCCTAATATGTATGGTGCATGCATATTCTTAGCCCCCAAATGCATAACTTTACATTTATTAATATTAAACCTCATTTGCCACATATTCGCCCAATTAGACAGTGCATTGAGGTCGGCTTGTAAGTTGGAGACATCCTGCAAGGACGTTATTCCACTGCATAGCTTGGTGTCATCTGCAAACACTGAAATTGTACTTTTAATCCCAGACCCAATATCATTTATAAATATATTGAAAAGTAAGGGTCCCAGCACTGAACCTTGGGGTACACCACTGATAACCTTAGACCATTCAGAATAAGAATCATTAACCACTACTCTCTGAATTCGGTCTTTTAGACAGTTTTCTATCCATTTACAAACTGATCTTTCCAAGCCTGTAGACTTTACCTTACACATTAGCCGTGTGTGGGGAACGGTGTCAAACGCTTTTGCAAAATACAAGTATACCATGTCCACAGCCACCCCTCTGTCCAAGGTTTTACTTACCTCTTTATAAAAAGAAATCAGGTTTGTTTGACAACTTCTGTCCTTCATGAATCCATGCTGCCTGTTGCTTAAAACATTTTTATCCAACAAGAACTCATCTATGTGGTCTTTTATTAAACTCTCCAGTATATTCCCAGCTATAGAAGTTAAACTAACAGGTCTATAGTTACTTGGTAAAGACTTTGATCCCTTTTTAAATATGAGCACCACATTGGCCCTACACCAATCCAGTGGTACTATTCCAGTCATTAAGGAGTCCCTAAAAATTAGATACAATGGCTTTGAAATGACAGAGCTTAAATTCCTTTAGGATCCGTGGATGGATGGCATCTGGTCCAGGTGTTTTATCTACCTTTATTCTGTCTAAATACTTCTAGACCATTTCACTTTTGAGCCATTGTGGATCATTTGGGGCTGTGTCACTACCACCCCCACCATGGACATGAGCTGCCCCATGCTCCTTTGTATACACAGAGCTGAAGAAAGTATTTAATAAGTTTGCCTTCTCTTGGTCCCTAGTCACCCACTCTAGATTATTTTGTAAAGGGCCTACATTTTCAGACCTGACCATTTTACTATTAATGTATTTGAATCATTTTTTGGGGTTTGTCCTACAATCTTTTGCAATCTGTCATTCATTGTGAATTTTTACATCCTTGATTTCCTTGTATTGTATTGTATTTACGTATTTATTTATTATTAATTCACTATATGAATTGAGTACTGTGGGATTGATTTTTATATATTTATGAACACTTATATGAATTGTGTATATGGTCACCACTTATAAGATTGTTTTATGTTTTTTTATGGAATGTTGAGCTGATTTAGGGTTGCGCTGCACTATTTGTTTATACATATACATGTTCTTGGGTTTAGCTATACTTTACTTGTGTGAACCAGAAAGGTTGTAGAGTACAGATAATAAATACATCTGGAGGTACCAAGTAATCGCAGGCACCTTATTTATGCATTTATGTTATGTTATGTTCCTTTAGTTCCTACATTTTTAAGTGTTACTTACTGTCTAACGTTTTCTAACATCCTGTTTGGGGTTTTTTACTAAG
>BLSH010005619.1:151157-165193 GCA_018402905.1 Glandirana rugosa | reverse complement strand
AGTTATGCACAGGGGGAGGGGTAGTTATGCACAGGGGGGGTAGTTATGCATGGGGGAGGGGTAGTTATGTACAGGGGGTAGCTATGAATGGGGGTAGTTATGCACAGAGGGAGGGGTAGTTATGCACAGAGGGAGGGGTAGTTATGCACAGGGGGAGGGGTAGTTATGCACAGGGAGGGGGTAGTTATTCACAGGGAGGGGGTAGTTATGCAGACTAAGAGTGCTGCTTGGCACTCAGATGACTCACCGCATGTCTCTTCTCTCCTCGGCTGACAAAAGCATGATGTCAGTCAGGAGGAGGAGGGGAGACCCGCCGAGTCATCTAAGCACCGTGCGGCGCTCTTATATGGCTGGGGGAGAGGAGAGAGGGGAGAGAAGCGGCTGCTATAGTAATGTAGACAGTGGTGTGCGGGAACTATGATAACCCGCACACACTGCGGGCATTCCACCGGGACCACCCAGGGCCAGGACAGTCTAGATTGGGACCCTCACTCGAGTATAAGCCGAGGGGGCTTTTTCAGCATTAAAAATGTGCTGTAAAACTTGACTTATACTCCAGTATAAACGGTATTTATAATGTTTTTTTTAAAAAAATGTATTTACAAATGTTTTGCCTTTCATATCTATTTTAAACTGAAATGGTTGTTTTACAATGCAAGGGTTTACAATCACTTTAACCTCTACAATTCTTCATACACATGTCATTTTAAGGGTTCTCACTGTTATTGGATTATGCGAAGCACAGCAATATTTGGTACTTTCCATTGTGTAGATTTCAGTTACCTTATGTGCGGTCCACAGGGCAGTAGCTTGAGTAACCCACTCACGTGCATGAATACCGGCATCTATCCAAATGCCAGGACGACCGGCTCCAGTGCTGAACTGTAAGCAGAATATTGTATTTTATTCATTTTATAATCAAGTCATGTTATGAATATTTTACTCTCTTAGACAGCACTGTATACGTTTTTAAATTACAATCCCTGATACAGGATCCCAGGATTTTCAAAAGCAAAAGTAGAACAGAATGGTGGTATTTGAAACTGCAGTAAATCATATGCCAAAAATATGTGTCCTAAATTTTTAAAAATAAATCGTAGTGAAAAATTAGTTTGTAACACTTGTTTTGTGCGGCAGTTGTGCGGCAGTTGTAAATACAGTTGCTTTAATTATACACTAAATAAAAATGACGGTAGGGCTACTATATTTTAACTAAATAAACAAATCGGTTGTGAATTTGGAGGTCAAAAAAACTTTTCTTGCCCTAGAAAATGTAACTCTGTTATGTGCTTTGCTATTAAATATGTACTACACAGAGCTTATGTCTACTACAGCTATAGAAAACTTTTTAGTCATCCTAAAAATATGATATTATTATCTACCTCATACTGCATCTCAAGCATTATTAGTAAAATCACCTTAAGGACATTGAGGGGGCGCCCTTCATATGAGCTACCAATCTGTTGTTTGCTGACAATTGATCTGTAATCTGCTATGATGAGGTCAATGGCACTGTTTATCTAAAATAAATAAGACAAAATAGAGATTATGAAAAAATGCATTGCTCCATACATTTAAAGAATATAAAATTCCATACAATTTTCAGCACAGCTGCACATATACTGTATACACATATTATGTTCAAAAGAAAAGAGACTAAAAGTATATCTCAAGCCAAAATTTTTTTGCTGCCTATGTGTCACATTCAATAGATTTTCCCTCACTTGTAGACAGCACAATAAAAGAAAAATCTGCCCTTAGACAAATGTCCCTATTGGAGAATTCCTACTTATATTACTGTTCTAGTGACAAAATCAAAATGTTGGTTTTCCTTCACGTTTAGATCTGGTGACAGTGGCCACCAGGACAAATAATGGAAGTGACCACCCCCCCTCCCCCCTCCTCCCATTCACAACAGAGACAACCCAATATGGGGTTGGCATTAGATATATGTTAATTACAGTTTGATTAATAAAGTTTGAAAAAAATGGTATTCCTTTCATATTTATATTTTGTATTTTGATGTAGAGTTAGACATATCTGACCTGTACATAAAAATGGCAAACAATAAAAAGCAACTTTTCCTGCAGTTTGCATGTGAAATGATTTTCTGCTAGCTACAATAAATGGAATACCAGCTCAAAGGAGTCATTTTTGAGCATTATTATTTTTATTCTGTGTAGAGCATACAGTAAAATTAGGGAAATGTTTGTAAATGGTATGTAACTGATTCATGGATGGGCCATTATAGTTATTTCCTTCTAGAAGCATAGTATTGATAAGATGCTACTGGACACCAGGTACAAAAGGTTATAAGTTACTACAGTAGTTTGTGAAATCTAATAGATTTGATATCTTACAACATCGAAGGTGTAATAAGCGCCAAAATTAAAAGAGCCAGAGTTGCGTTGTTTTCTTTCATTGATTTCCATTTCTTCTTTCTCTTTGTTGATCACTTCCTACAAGAAATATGTACCAATCAATAACTAGAAATAGCAAATCCAGTTCACATGTTCAAACATTCCTATAATCATTATGCACAAGTCAAATTCTAGTAACTTACTTGCAGGTCTTCTATCATGATGGAGTAGTCAATGTTGTTGTATTCCAGATAGGCCTTCACAGACTGAAGACTTGTGAAGGGAACTCGGACATCGACTGGAATATCAGGTCTGGCAGGTTCAGTCCAGAAGTCAAGCTTTAAAAAGTAAAAAGGGACTTGTTATGCATATTACCAGTAGGGTACCTGATACAATATTAAGTCACTACAAAGTGGAAAATACATATTACTATGTAATATTTCCCAGAGTATGAGACACATATCACTAGTGGTACATAGGTTCACTCTGCATGGTACATCTCATGACTTGGCATTTACAAGGAGACTTGGACTTAAATTCCTGCCCCTAAACTGCTTGAAAGCCACAGGGAGAATCACATGTGGGAATATATATTTATGCTAATAAGAATCGCTGAAGGTGGTAATATAAACTATGGGCTGGTAGTTAACATTACTGTTTCGCAGTGGCTATTTTTCTCTGACAGTGGGTACTCCCACAATAGCTGGAATAGTTTAGTTGATGGGGACTGCCAGCTAAACAAGCTAAGGAAAAGTACCAGTGATCAGGAGCAGGCTAAGAATAATATCTGGGCGGAGAAGGTACCACAGAACCGAACAGAATAGAACAGAATACAATAGAATAGAATAATAGTATGAAGTCTAGTCATAGGCCATTGCCAACAGCAATCAGCCAAATGCTAAAATTTAAGCAAAGCCTTCATTTTATTTGCTTTTTCTGTGATCGAGGAACTCTTGAAACAGTAGGAAAAGGTTTCAAAATCAAGCAAAGCAGGTCAAAGAGAACCTTAGAACAGCCCTTAGAATAGCAATCAACTCTACAGAGTAAAGGTAAATTTAAAAAACGTAGAGGAAAGTGCAAGCACATTTCTAATGCAAGTTTACTGTGAAATGGATTCAATTCATACAAAGAAGGAACTTTTTTCAGTTTAATCATAATATTTTTTGGTAAAATGTGTTAATTTTATGTATGTGTTAAAACAACATTTTTGCATACAATATGCAATATTTGTACCTGCAGATGTGTCAAAGATTGTAAATCTTGCAGCCGACTGAGTTGCTCATTACTGCTTGCCTTGATTCTCAGCACCTGTTCTCTGGAGAAGAGAAATTTACAAAATTTATAATGTATAATCAATATGCTACTGTATCTTGTTTGCTCCAAGGTATAATTTATCTCTCTGTTATATAGACAATGCCAACCAGTCTTATATACTGTATTTTATATCACTTTCAACTCACAGTATAGAGCAATAGCTCACATGTAAAATCATCAACACATACATAATTTACATTCAGTAGGATGAGTCCTTTGTGCTGATGTCTCTTCTTTTAGGAGAAATCCTCCTCTTCCATCCATATGCCTTCCCAGCCACTGTAATCATCTGGTGTGGTGGTGGTTAATAGACCTAAGTGGCTCTTACATGATCTCTTCAAGAGAGCCCAACTATGCCTGCCCTTTCTGCCCAGCTCTGCCATTCATTAAAAGCCTTACTACAGCTTTTATGAATGAAACATGATCTATGAATGGAGTAGGGATTATTGAAAGGCTCTGATATGAATGGGCTCTACTTGTACTAAGATTGGAAGTAGGTTATCAGCCCCTGGGACTTGAACAGCAAAATATTTTGCCACAACGAGCCTTTTTTTTCACCCATAAAAAGTCAGTCTTTAGTAAATTGGTTGTAAATAGATTGTCAGCTCCGGGAACTGTAACATACATTAAAATATCTTGTCATAGAAATGCTTTGTTCCTAGGGCTCTATAAAAGGTAGTGAGTGAGTGTATGTGCTTGTAATTTGCCTGCCTAACAGACTACCCTTCTCTGTCCTCTCCCTTTTCAATAAAACATGCCTGTGTGACAGATTTTTATATGCAGAGAGTACCCCCTGCTGATTGGCTGCAGAAGGAGGCAGGCAGGCTACTCCCAGTGTCAGAATGGATGGTAGATGATAGGGAGGTTTATCGCTTGAAAAATGACATGCTGTATCATCTATTATCCATAAATATTGGTGAGATCTGGTTTCACCAAGGTGCCTATCCCCAGTCACGAGTAACAGCAGTTTATTTTGAAAAAACCCCCCAAAAACTTAGACTATCATATGATAGAATATTTAAACCATGTATGCTCTGCTTAAATCTGGTAAAAATAAACAATATACACTTATTTATTTAAAAACCCTTTACAGCAGGTTTTTCTTTGATTAACTTACCTTTCATCTCCATTACTGTATAGTAGTTTGAGAGCTATTACAGTAAAAATCTATTTTAAAAAATTCCAACTGTGCAGGAAAAAATAGTTTATGGCATTTATGTCCCTTGCTCTATGTTATCTGCCACGTTAAAGCACTGTACTCTGAAAGGACAACAACTCAAGTGTATCATCCATTGAGAGTGATGTGCCATGATCGTGACTCCGGCGCACATGCACAGGAGTGACGTCATACTGGCTCAGCCATTGTAGCACTCAGAGCCCGCAAACCCAGAAGGAAGACCAGGTGAAGATGCAATCCTGTCAGCTGTGACAGTGACTGTTGGAGGAATTTGTTTTATAGGTAAGTCAGTGATAATGTGCTAGTTTGCGGTGCATACTAGCACATTTTGATATTAACTTGCAGGGGGACTTTTTTTTACAGTTTACTACTGCTTTAACCATTCGCCATCTGCCCACAGTACATTTACTGGGAGTGGGCGGCAGCTACAGGCTCAAAGACGTACTGGTCAATGAGCATGTAAGCACTGGCACACCCCCTAGGGCACGCAGTAGTGACATCCTGTGACCACTGTATCACAATTAGGTATGGGCTGAACGCTCCCTGATTCGGTTTGCACCAAAACATGCGAACAGGCAATAAATTTGTGCGAACATTCGAACACCATTAAAGGCTATGGGACCCGAACATGAAAAATCGAAAGTGCTAATTTTAAAGGCTCATATGCAAGTTATTGCCATGAAAAGTGTATGGGGACCCGGGTCCTGCCCTAGGGGACATGCATCAATGCAAAAAAAAGTTTTTAAATCAATCATTTTTTCAGGAGCAGTGATTTTAATAATGCTTAAAGTGAAACAATAAAAATTAAATATTCCTTAAATAATGTGTCTGGGGGTCCCCTTAGTCTGCCTGTAAAAGGGTGCACCTCTGTGATGTTTAGAACAGTGTCAGAGCAAAATGATATTTGTAAAGGAAAAAATGTCATTTAAAATCACCCGCGGCTGTAATGTATTGTCGGTTCCCGGAAATATAGAAAAAAAAATCACTGAAAAAAATTGCGTAGGGTCCCCCCCCAGTCCATACCAGGCCCTTCAGGTCTGGTATGGATTTTAAGTGGGACTCCGCGCCAAAATAAAAAAAAATGAACGTGAGGTCCCCCCCTAAAAGCCATACCAGACCCTTATCCGAGCATGCAACCTGGACCCTTATCCAAGAGTGCCCCCCTCCTGAACCGTACCAGGCTACATGCCCTCAACATGGGGAGTATGGGTGCTTTGGTGGCAGGGCGGGCTCTGCGCCCCCCATCCCAAAGCACCTTGTCCCCATGTTGATGGGGACAAGAGCCTCTTCCCCACAACCCTGGGCTGTGGTTGTGGGGATCTGCGGGCAAAGGGCTTATCGGAATCTGGAAGCCCCCTTTAATAAGGGGGCCCCCAGATCCCGGCCCCCCTGTGTGAATTAGTATTGGGTACATTGTACCCCTACTAATTCACCAAAAAGTGTCAAAAAAGAAAAAAACACAGGGAGACAATTAGGGGCAAGTTCTTTATTAAAAAAGAAAAAATAAGTGTCCCCTGCTGTAATCCATTGTCAATGACGTCACGCGACGGACCCGAGAAAAAAAAAAGCTGCAGAATCTCTTACTCCATGGGAGGGCTCCCTCCATCTGCACGTTTTTTGCTTTGACAGTTTATTTATATGGCAGGGCGGGGCCACCCATGATGTAAGAGCATGACCCGCCCCCTCTGACATCACATGACATCAGAAGGGGTGGGGTCACTCACTTACGTCGTTGGGTGGCCCCGCCCTGCCATATAAATAAACTATCAAAGCAAAAAACGTGCAGACGGCGGGAGCCCTCCCAACGAGGAGGAGCTGTGCACACAGTCTGCGCGCAATGCATTATGGGGTGCTCCGCGGCGGTAATGTTGCTGCGAATGCCCCATAATGTTCTAAATTCGACAAACGGGCGAACGCTCAATGTTCGACTTGAACTTATGTTCGACTGGAACCGCGGGGGCATCCCTAATCACAATGCTTGCTACCTGCCCAATCATTTAAAAAAAAAAACTATTGCTTATCACAGTGATCATCACTGTTATAAGCAATAATAGTGTAAAAAAGAAAAAATCCCTGATCACCCCCCCCCACACACACACACACACAATAGTGCAGTGTCAATGAAAAACTGTGATAACAGTATGTAAAAAAACACTGTAAAGTAGTTTAAAGGAACTTAAAAAATGAAACAAATGCAATAAAATTTTTCTTAACCAATCAACAGTCAATATCCCCGATCACTGCCACACAAGTCATGTGATGGTGCCTACTAATTTTTTGGGGGGCGGCACAACCAACATTACCCCCCTCCCCACCGGGAGATAAGCGGCCGAGATCACGTGCCAACACCACCAGCCCCCCCGCGGGAGACAGGTGGTGGAGATTACCCCAAGCCAAACCCCCTGCCCATGCGAGACAGGCGGCAGTGGGTGCCTTACATTGTGGAGGCATGGAGGAGGGACAGAGGAGGGAAGGAGGAAAAGCTGGGGCCGCTCAAGCCAGTACACAGACATTCTCCTTCCGGCCGCTTGGAACCCAGAATTGTGTCCTAAGACACAATTAGCCAAGGAGTCATAAGATCCCTGGCCAATAGGGGCTATCTGATTGGCCGGGAGAAGAATGTGGCAGAATAGCAAATATTCATTCGCTAGTGTCACACAACTGGGTGGACTCTGACTCTAATCACGTGCTTCAAAAAAAACACTCCCCCGCCATTGCAATCCATAGTCCGGCATCCCTGCATGCAGATCAGGGGGCTGGACAACGGATAGTGAAGGCGGCGCTCCTGAGCCCCTTATGGAGCGGCTGCCACTGGATGATGCTGAACTGTACTGGTGACAATATGTAAGAAATTTTATTTAATGTCTTCATTTTCCAAAATATTGTGACAAAACATTACAATTTCAAAAAACTCACCATGCCTATTACTAAATTACTTAGACTGTCTAATTTCTAAAAAAAAAGGGGTAATTTGGGGGTATTGTGCTATCCTGACATATTAGGGCCTCAAGAGTACATCAGGATTGATCAATTTTTAAATATATACAGTATACCATAGTTTGTAGACTCTATAACTTTCACATAGACTGAATAATATACACTGATTTGGGTTGTTGTTTTACCAAATAAATCAGACTACATGTTGGTCTAAATGTATGAAGAAAGATTATTTATTTGCAACATGTTATAACATAAACTAGACAAGATTTTTTTTAGTATTTTTTCGTTTATATAACAAAACATATATAAAAAAAACCCAGTGGTGACTAAATACCCCCAAAAGAAAGCTCTATTTGTGTGAAAAAATAATAAAAATGTAATTTGTGTACAGTGTTGCATGGCAGAGTAATTGCTAGTTAAAGTAGCACAGTGCTGAATAGAGAAAAAATGCCCTGGTCATGAAGGGGGTAAAACCTTCCAGTGGTCAAGTGGTTAAAAGATAAAATAAAAAGTAGTTTTTTTGCAATGTTCACTTTCAGTCCAAGAGCTCTCTTCATGGGCACCACCATTCAACCCATTTCCTCTGTGCCCAGACTGTCCTAGACCCTCCCCTGACTCAACAGTAAAAGCAGACGCAGTCAGTGTTAAGTTCACCTCCCTGTCACTCTGCTTTCTTCAATTATCATCATGCTCCTTCTCAGAACAACAACTTATTGGCTCTTTTTGCTGCTTCTTCCTCTCCCATTTTAACCCCAGGGAATGCAAGAGACATATTTTGGTCTTATTTACAGTTCTGTGCATTGGGTATGTTTCCTGCACCTTAAAAGGAACCTTGAGGCCTCATGCACACAAGACGTTAAAAACATCCTAAAAACGTCAGTAGCTTTCAGTGAATTTTCTCAGCTTTTCTGAGTGTTTTTGCAGCAGTGTTTGTCAGCATTTTTGAGTGTTTTTTTAGCGCTGACGTTTTTGAGTTTTTTTTTTTTTCAATGGATCCAAAACGTCCAAAAACGCTTAAAAACGTCTCTCGGAACCCACTAATCTTGGGGTTTGGGGTTTTTTTACAGCCCAAAAACGTCACTGCTAAAAACAGTTGATAACAGCCTATGTGTGCATGGACACATAGGATAACATGATGGGGAGTTTATTGACTGTAGAAAAAAACATCTGCAGCTGAAAACAGCAGCTGTAAGGCTTCATGCACACAGGACTTTAAAAAAACTGCCAAAAAACATCAGTAGCTTATCAGAGATGTTTTCAGCTTTTACCAGCGTTATATGACCGACTTTTTTTTTGTGTTTTTTTGCATTTTTAAAGGGCCAACGTTTTTTTTTTTTTTTAGAATTGATCTAAGATGTCCAAAAACGTTGGGGATTGATGTTTTTGAGCGTTTTTGAGCGTTTTTGAGTGTTTTTGGACATTTGAAAGTTTTTACAGCTGCAAAACGTCCAAAAGAACCCTCTGGTCTTGTTTTTTTTTTTTTTTACAGCTCAAAAATTCAAAATACTAACAATAAGCTACAAAGCCATCCACAACTCTGCTCCCAGCTACATCACCAGGCTAGTCTCAAAATACCAACCATACCGTCCTCTTCGCTCCTCCCAAGACTTCCTGCTCTCCAGCTCCCTCATCACCTTCTCTCATACTCGCCTCCAAGACTTCTCCCGAGCCTATCAAATCCTCTGGAACTCCCTACTCCAATCTGTCAGACTGTCCCCAAATCTATCCAACTTCAGGCGATCCCTGAAAACTTTTCTCTTCAGGGAAGCCTATCCTGCCGCCACCTAACAACTACACTTCTTATTTTCTCAATCAGCTCATCCCCCGCAGTTATTGCCCTTTCCTATCATTTAACCCTCCCTCCTAGATTGTAAGCTCTAACGAGCAGGGCCCTCTGATTTCTCCTGTATTGAATTGTATTGTAATGGTACTGTCTGCCCTAATATTGTAAAGCGCTGTGCAAACTGTCGGCGCTATATAAATCCTGTATAATAATAATAATATCACTGCTAAAAACAGCTGATAACAGCCTATGTGTGCATGAACACATAGGATAGCATGACGGAGGGTTTATTGACTGTAGAAAAAAATGTCTGCAGCTGAAAACAGCTGCTGTAAAACAGTCAAAAAAGTCCTGTGTGCATGAAGCCTAAAAATGTCAAAAAAATGTCCTGCGTGCATGAGGCCTTTCTATGAAGAAGACAGGCAGAGTAATAGAATAGCTCAATAGAAAAGAAATAGTAGTCCATTCATAAAACGTCAACCAAGGAGTACTGCTGTATTTTGTGATCCTTATGTTGACTATCTGTGCATTTTTTTAGATAAAATGCAGATCTGTCCTATTGGCTTGACTTCATAAATAGGGTAGATATCTTAAAATCTTATACTGAAATGCATGTCTAGGCTAACTAAATATGTATCACTCTTTACTGCAGGACTCAGTACTTCTATAATCTATGCAATAATTTAGCTTTATTTGGCTATTAAGGGTTTCTCTACTGTAATTTGCCCGGGACAATGACCCTTAGTTAAAAACAGCTTTAAAAGCAGAAAGAAAAAAACTACTGCTAATAGTTTTTCTGGTTGGTTCCTGTGTGTATCAGACTTTGTGAGATTTGTTATCTGAAGCATCTTCAAGGCTAATCTTGTACCTACCTATGTCTATTAAATTCTACAAAATTTGCAATCATTTTTAAATTGTAGCTTGGCAGGAGAGATATCCACGCTGCCCTTTAGCAAACTTACCCTGTAAATATTTTTTCAGAGAGAACGCCTGCCACCAGGGCAGTAAGGAGCAGAAGAAGTTTCATGGCGGAAGCTGAGAATACTGCAGAGCAAGGGACGAGTATTTATGCGAAGTAGGATGGAAAGCAATACGTGCCTCAGAGTGAGAAGCTACAGGTGGTTTACTTATCTCAAGGCCACTGATGCAAGGCTTATTACTTTATCACACTTGTATATTTAAAACTAAACACACTATTTCAACACCAGTAAAAAAATGTGTTAAAGGACTGAAGTCTAGAATATAGTTATATAAAACAATCAATGTACAAAGCTTATCTTCCATTCAGGAAACATGTAAATGTTAAAAAATAGTTTCAGCTAAATTGGTACACTGTATGTTTGAATCCAAAGAGCAACATAGAGAAATTCCTCTATGAAATGTTCAGCCATTAGTTTGGGCACACTTTGTATATGCCTTAGACTGACACAACTGCTAGGACAGTATTCCCTTCACTGACATCAATTATGGGGCACTGTTTCTTCCACTGACATAGATGGAGCAGTCTTCCTCCCACTTGTATCAAGGTGGGGGTATTATTCCTCCTGCTACTGACCACAGGTGCTATGCACTTTCTTTTAATCGCACCACCAATCCTGAGGCATTTGTTTACTCCCATTGAAACTGGGGCATTTTCTAACCCCACTGGCCACAGTCCAGCCCCCCTAAAGTCTAAAGAACAGTAAACTGGCCCTTTGTTTAGAATGTTTGCAGACCCCTGTGCTAGTACATGGCATGCTACTTAGCTAGCTCATACGATAGGGAGGTATTTGTTCCATCTGGTGGGGGTATTATTCCTCCTGCTACTGACCACAGGTGCTATGTACTTTCTTTTAATCACACCACCAATCCTGAGGCATTTGTTTACTCCCATTGAAACTGGGGCATTTTCTAACCCCACTGCCCACAGTCCAGCCCCCCTAAAGTCTAAAGAATAGTAAACCGGCCCTTTGTTTAGAATGTTTGCAGACCCCTGTGCTAGTACATGGCATGCTACTTAGTTAGCTCATACGACAGGGAGATATTTGTTCCATCTGGTGGGGGTATTATTCCTCCTGCTACTGACCACAGGTGCTATGTACTTTCTTTTAATCGCACCACCAATCCTGAGGCATTTGTTTACTCCCATTGAAACTGGGGCATTTTCTAACCCCACTGGCCACAGTCCAGCCCCCCTAAAGTCTAAAGAATAGTAAAAAGGCCCTTTGTTTAGAATGTTTGCAGACCCCTGTGCTAGTGCATGGCATGCTACTTAGTTAGCTCATATGATAGGGAGGTATTTGTTCCATCTGGTGGGGGTATTATTCCTCCTGCCACTGACCACAGGTGCTATGTACTTTCTTTTAATCGCACCACCAATTCTGAGGCATTTGTTTACTCCCATTGAAACTGGGGCATTTTCTATCCCCACTGGCCACAGTCCAGCCCCCCTAAAGTCTAAAGAATGGTAAACCGGCCCTTTGTTTAAAAAGTTTGCATACCCCTGTGCTAGTACATGGCATGCTACTTAGTTAGGTCATACGATAGGGAGGTATTTGTTCCATCTGAATAGCAATCAATCACTACTCTAAGGAGTGTATTTATTTGTAAAATTGCATAGTTGTTCATCCACACCATGTAAACTCATTCTGTGTGAATGGGGCAAAATAAAATGTTCTGCTATATTTTTTTTGCAATTTTAATGTACGAATGTGAAAAAATACTGTGATTAAGCCACTAGATGCCAATGATGACCATACTCATTAACAAGGAAAGTAAGGAAAAGGGGGAGCCTACAGTCTCTGGGTATACAGAAAATACCCCTGGTCACTTACCTACTCGCAAAAGTAAAGTGGGGCTCTATGGTCAAAATACAAGGCATAAAAAAATGAGGCAACTAGAAAAAATGCCAAAGAACCAGAACCCTGAGCCATTGAGGAATAGTGACTAATATAGGTGATATACCATAAACATATACATTATAAAAATGACTTTATTTGTTACAAAAATCAACCAAATAAATACAAAAAACAGGAACCGCCTTCCGTCACCAATAAAAAGACAACGTTGTTTACAAAAAACAAAAAGTGTGTCCGAACG
Source organism: Glandirana rugosa (assembly GCA_018402905.1). Classification (NCBI taxonomy): domain Eukaryota; kingdom Metazoa; phylum Chordata; class Amphibia; order Anura; family Ranidae; genus Glandirana; species Glandirana rugosa. The sequence goes on along the minus strand of BLSH010005619.1, from coordinate 152,541 downwards.
CAGCACCCCTACAGAGAAGAAGAAGACCAGGGTTCCACAAAGGGAATGATGCAGGCTATTCTCTTTACTTTGCTGACTAGATGGCAATAAATATCCTAATAAAAGTCCAAAAAATATGGAGGCAAGTTCAACATGCATCACATGACAGGAGTAGATGAATGCCCATATGAAGCTAACAATGTCATGGAGTAGTAAACAAATGTCTCCACCGCTGGCTGTACTAGAAATTGGACCTGAGGTGGAGTAGCTGAAGGGTAATGGCAACAGGGCAATAAAGCAGCAGCAGATATAATGTCAGCAGGCTATGCTGTAAAGCACGGGACATGCGGCTGAGGAATGCAAGCATTGAAGGGAGAAACAATGAGCAGTGCTGATCATATCACATCACAGTATTAGAGACAATCTTCCTTGTAACACTTCTCTTCCTCCATCCCTTTTAGAAACACTCATATGCTCACTGGTAATAGCAGGTGATAAATCAGCAGGTTTCACCGCGGGACACAGATCATGTAGCCAAGAGATGCAAGCAGGGCTGTCTAATTCAGGGCAAATGGGGCATCTGCCCAGGGCCCATTCATCGTTGTAGGGCCCTAAACATTGATAAGTCAAGTGGATTAATTTTCTCCTCCTTTCTATCCAGCTTGGAACGGGTTAAGTCACTTCCCTGCAATGTCTCTTCTATTGGCCCTGCCCCTCCCCCTTAGCTTAGTCTGAGCAGACTCAGAGACACCATGTCCTGCCCAGAACCAGGCTCCCCCTCACCTCTGATAACTTCCCAGGGAGTCTCAGCTGCTGCAAAACTTCTTGGAGCGGGGGAGGGCAGGGCTGCTGGTTGTTGTAGTGCAGGGCAGTCATTGGCTGCTGCTGCAGAACTTCTTGGAGGGGGTAGGGCAGGGCTGCTGGGTGTTGTAGTGCAGGGCACTGATTGGCTGCTGCTGCAGAACTTCTTGGAGGAAGTAGGGCAGAGCTGCTGGGTGTTGTAATGCAGGGCAGTGATTGGCTGCTGCTGCAGAACTTTTTGAAGGGGGTAGGGCAGGGCTGTTGGGTGTTGTAGTGCAGGGCAGTGATTGGCTGCTGCTGCAGAACTTCTTGGAGGGGGTAGGGCAGGGCTGTTGGGTGTTGTAGTGCAGGGCAGTGATTGACAGCTGTAGGCTCAACAGTAACCCCCTCCCTGCTTCTCCAACCTCAACAATAACCCCCACCCTGCTTCTCTAACCTCAACAGTGATGTTGTGGGTTGTCGGGACGGGATGGGGGAAGTTTTTCAAGACGTCGTCGTCGGTTAGTGACGGGACGTAATGTTGTGGGTCGTCGAGACGGGATGAAGGAGGTTCTTCAAGACGTCGTCGTCGGTTAGTCACGGGACGTGATGTTGTGGGTCGTCG
>BLSH010005619.1:136243-151147 GCA_018402905.1 Glandirana rugosa | reverse complement strand
CAGAACCAGGCTCCCCCTCACCTCTGATAACTTCCCAGGGAGTCTCAGCTGCTGCAAAACTTCTTGGAGCGGGGGAGGGCAGGGCTGCTGGTTGTTGTAGTGCAGGGCAGTCATTGGCTGCTGCTGCAGAACTTCTTGGAGGGGGTAGGGCAGGGCTGCTGGGTGTTGTAGTGCAGGGCACTGATTGGCTGCTGCTGCAGAACTTCTTGGAGGAAGTAGGGCAGAGCTGCTGGGTGTTGTAATGCAGGGCAGTGATTGGCTGCTGCTGCAGAACTTTTTGAAGGGGGTAGGGCAGGGCTGTTGGGTGTTGTAGTGCAGGGCAGTGATTGGCTGCTGCTGCAGAACTTCTTGGAGGGGGTAGGGCAGGGCTGTTGGGTGTTGTAGTGCAGGGCAGTGATTGACAGCTGTAGGCTCAACAGTAACCCCCTCCCTGCTTCTCCAACCTCAACAATAACCCCCACCCTGCTTCTCTAACCTCAACAATAACCCCCCTCCCCACTTCTACACCCTCAACAATAAGCCCCTCCCTGCTCCTCCACCCTTCACAATAATCCCCCTCCCCACTTCTCCACCCTCAATAATAATCCCTCTCCCGCTTCTCCATCTTCAGCAATAACCCCCTCTCCACCCTCAATAATAATCCCCTCCCCCACCTCTCCACCCTCAATAATAATCCCCCTCCCCGCCTCTCCACCCTCAACAATAACCCCCCTACCCACCTCTTCACCCTCAATAAACCCCCCCCCCCCACTTCTCCACCCTCAAAAATAACCCCCCTCCCTGCTTCACAGTCTTCCATATAGCTCTTCTCAACCTCCGAATAATGTAAAAAGACACTTGAGCTCATGTGTGTATATTGGTTTGCTTAGATTCATGCCTCCTGCTGAATGCCAGTTCAGTCGACGCCACTGTCAATGAATGCTGTATTTTACTCCATATTACTGATGGATGAGTGTATAGAGCGACATGGCGTCATTATTCTTCAGCACTTCCCCGACTCGGACTTGGTGGAGTTGGTGAGGGTTGTGTTAGGTGACACCAGACGCATGTCTACATTATGTCAATGCATTTCACCGGAAATCCAGCTTTGTCAGGATGTACATCAGCATCTTTCTGAGAACATTGTCCATGTGGTGTCCATACACACTCTTTATGTTACATTCACCACTTGGTTTCACCATTTAGTTTATATGAGAGTGTGTGGATGTGAGTGTGGCGTCCGGATGCACTTTTTGTTTGTTTTGTAGACAACATTATGTTTTTATTGGTGACGGAAGGTGGTTCCTGTTTTTTGTATCATTTGATTGATTTTGTAACAAATAAAGTCATTTTTGTAATGTATATATGTTTATGCTTAATCACCTAGATTGGTCCCTATTCCTCAGAGGCTCAGTGTTATGGTTCTTTGGCATTTTTTTTTAGTTGCCTCATTTTTTTATAAGCATACTCATTACCTATGATAGTCAGTGCCATCTAAAGGCCGTAAGGTGATATTTTCTGTATTCACACATTCAAATTGGAGAAAATATAGCCAGAGAAGGGGGAGAACAAATTTACATACAGTTTCAATGAACGAACAGCTATGCAAATTTTTGCTTTTCAGAATGGTGGGAAAAGAGAACTGTGAAATTATCAGATTTCTCAAACTTTTCACAATTTTTAGGTGTGGTTTGACTAAGTCCTGTTAGGTAGAAAAAAAGCTTTCCACTGCTCATTATCTGTAATAGTGTGGTTATTGTAATAGCACATTTTGAAAATGCAACCTTGTCTTGGAAAAACATCTGTGATTGTTATTTTCCTCTTGTTACCTGTGAAACAAGCTTTAGAAGGCTGTTGGAAAAATGATATTTCAATTGTGTGCATGTATGCCATAAATGCCATAGAATGATGTAGTGATGTCTGATACTCTCTGAATCATCAACAACAAGCCACATGACACAAACCATACAGGGACTCATCAGTATGGCAACCTAGTAAAAAAAATTGAGATGCTTAAAGAGTTTTTGGCCACCACAAACTCTTGGGAGAGATAATTAAGGCACAGGACACCTCAAAGCACACAGCAGCCTTGCTAATTGTTTGCAGTCCCCATATGTAAAAAATGCCTTTAAGCCAGACTGGCATCATGTGATTTTTGAGCACTTGACTGCAGGGAAGAAGAGGCATTTGGCTTCATTGGCAATACATCAAACTACCTGTAAGGTACAAGACAAATTATAGCTTCACCAGCACCTTCAGGAGCCAAAGCTGTTCCATGGTGCTTATTCCAGGATCAGCTTCACTCCTAGGAAAACTGTCTCCAGCAAGGCAGTGTGAGATTAGGCCTTAAGACTAAGGCCTAGGTCCTTTATAGCACATATGACCTTCCCAGGCAGCTGGGGGGTCAGCACCAGCACCACACATGTTCCCTAGGCAGAGCCTGGGAAGTAAGAGAGCTTCCTGAAGGTCACCCAAAATATGGATACTTTCTCCCAGAAAGCACTGGTAATAAATCTGTAACCTGGAGAGAGATATTCAAATATTCCTAAATCTGGACATTGGATCCTCTTACACTATTGCCAGGAATACTCCCTAGCAGGAGGCTGAACAAACAATAACCAAGATTTAGGGGAAAACTGTCAGATAGAAAATGATCAATTCAGCTCAGGTTTGCCCCAGCTTGGCAGAACTAAACTATTTAAATGGTCACTACTGCTTAGGACCAGGTGGCTATGCACATAAGGCTTGTTGCAACTTCTGAAATTAACAGGGAACTTTTGGCATCCACTTTTTTATGCACAACATCACGCTACTGATATATAGGTTTCATATTTGCAGATGGCACTTTTTGTTGCAATATTTATTAATTTTTGATCAAACAAATCTATCCAATAGGTTATCAACTAAAAACTGTTGAATCAACTGAAGGCAAAACCTTTTTTTAATTTTAGATTCATTTTAGATTAATAGAGAGAGATTAGAACCTTTCTACTGTGTGTCTGTAATTGTCCCGGTGACCCAAATTTTGCCTTCAGTTTACTTTAACCACTTGCTTACTGGGCACTTAAACCCCCCTCCTGCCCAGACCAATTTTCAGTTTTCAGCGTTGTCACTATTTAAATGACAATTGCGCGGTCGTGCGGCGTTGTACCCAAACAAACTTGACATCCTTTCTTTCCCACAAATAGAGCTTTCTTTTGGTGGTATTTGATCACCTCTATGGTTTTTATTTTTTGCGCTATAAACAAACAAAGATCGACGATTTTGAAAAAATAACAATATTTTTTACTTTTTGCTATAATAAATATCCAAAAAAAACAAAAAAAAAAAACAAATGTATTCATCAGTTTAGACCGATATATATTCTTCAACATATTTTTGGTAAAAAAAAATCATAATCGGCGTATATTGATTGGGTTACGCAAAAGTTATAGCACCTACAAACTATGGACATTGGTTTATGGCGTTTTTTATTATTTTTTTTTTTACTGGTAATGGCGGCGATCTGCGTTTTTTATTGGGACTGCGATATTGCCGCGGACTTGTCTGACGTTTTTGACACTTTTTTGGGACCTATGACATTTATACAGTGATCAGATCTAAAAATTTGCCAAGATTGATTAGAGTTAGAACCCTTGTCTAGATTGAAATGCTTTCTGTGCCCCAATTAACCACTTCAGCCCGAAAGGATTTACCCCCTTAATGACCAGGCCATTTTTTGCATTACAGCACTGTTTTATTTTAACTGATAATTGCACGATTGTGCGGCTTTGTACATAAACAAAATTGATGTCCTTTTTTCCCACAAATAGAGCTTTCTTTTGATGGTATTTGATCACCTCTGTGTTTTTTATTTTTTGCACTATAAACAAAAAATATAGCAACAATTTTGAGAAAAAACAATATTTTTTACTTTCTGCTATAAAACATATCCAATAAAAATATGTAAAAAATCAAATTTTTTCAATTTAGGCCAATTTGTATTCTGCTATATATTTTTGGTAAAAAAATCCCAATTAGCGTATATTGATTGGTTTGCGCAAAAGTTTTAGCGTCTACAATGGGATAGATTTAGGGACTTTTTATTTTTTTGGGCAATAAGTGACACTTTTTGGGGACCAGTGACACCAGTGATTAGTGCTAAAAGAATGCACTGATTCTGTATTAATGACACTGGCAGTGAAGGAGTTAACATCAGGGGCAATCAAAGGGTTAAATGTGTTCTTTCTAACTGTGTGGGGGATGCTGACACTAGACAAAGGGAGAGAGATCGGTGTTCCTGATTAGTAGGAATCACAGAGCTCTCTCTTCCTCTGTGACAGAACGACAGTCTGCCTTGTTCTGTAATTCTTCCAAACGATGCTATGCATGAATCTATCTATGACATAGAGGGGGGTGGCTGGAGAGAGGGGGCGGCACCCATGCACCCTGATGGATGGGCCGCCACTGGTCAGTTCAACAAAAGCAAAGTGGTTTCCCCAATTTTCTATGTCCCAGGTGAACTCCTTATTGACAGGGTGTCAAAAGGCATTAAAACATTAAAGTGGTTAAGGTATATTTTTTAATCAAAATAATAAATATGTTTGTTTTTATTTTCACAATATGTTTTTACTGAAGAATTTTTTATAATTATACAAGATACAAGGAGTAGGATACGTAGAAATACGTTATTCCAGTAGGGTATTACAGTATGGAGAAGAAAAGAAATATACCTTATGAGAACAGGATGAGGTCCGATTGTCAGACATCAAAACGTGTTTATTCAAGCAACGCACAATTTTAGTGTGAGTGAATGTTCATCGCACAGTAAATTGCAGGATCAATGAGTACATAAGAAATATTCTGAAAACGAATAGTAAAAAAAACCAAATAAAGAGCCAAATATAAAAAGTCATCAAGATAGGTGGTTGGTGTAGTGAAAAAGAAATAAGTAGGCTATTACATTACTTTGTTTCAAGTTTAGAAATGCAGCTTGTTATTCGCGTTTCCATTCTCTTTTCATTCTCCCAGAGCAGTCTGTCTGCCTAAACTGACTGGAACAACTGTCTTCAGATAATTTTTCTTTATAATAGTAATTTCATGTCAAAGAGTATGTTAATAATGTCCATGGGCCTTAGATTTGAATTGTTTTATACAGACAGACTATCTGAATATTCTTTGTTCATTCAACAGAACAACCCAATCTAATTTTTGATTAGCATTGGTATCCTAAGATTATCTGCTTTGATTCCTTCGACAACATCCAATGCAATTATGGAATTTACATGTGAAAAATCTGGAATATAGATAGATAAAACAACTCTGGCATCTAAGGGGACCACTATCTTTAAATATTTAGAAACAAGAGACTCTCATGATCTTCATAATCTTCATTTATTCGTTTTATACATAGTTATTTAAAATAAACCCATGATTGCTACAAGTGAGAACTGTGATTATTTCCACAGATAATCCTATTTGTTTCAAACTGTTTCCTTTATCTGAAATTAGGAGACAAGAAAAGCTCCTGCTGCACAGTTTGCGATTTTTAGCCACTAATTCTATGTTCAGAAAGGCTAAACCATTCAGAAAAAAATTAATTGTGAAAGACCTGTAAAGGGTATAAAAGGTTACTCATAATATACATTTGTGTGGCGTCCTCCAGCTAGGAAATGAAGTGGGCTCTATCTGATTTGCTTAAGCTTCCGATGCCCCTAAATTAAAATCAAACCCTCCTACCTATAGCCCTTTAATTAAAGTTGCCAATTTATACACAATAAAGGATTTTAAAGGTGCATATGGAACAGAGAAATTCACAAAATTGTTTTAGAATAAATTTCATTATTACAGTTTTATTATTATACATAATTTAAAATGACATGAATAAAAACTCTGTTTTTATCAAATGATCTTTTTTGTCATCATTTCATGGCAGTCATGACAATGTTGTTCCCAACATGTTTTTCCAAAGTTGGCTTCTTCAGGAGGATATGCCGCTAATGGATTTAAACTGTGTGAAAATATATACAAATCAGAAATACCAAAACAACAAACATATACCAAAGTATTTGTACCTGTGAAGATCACAGAATAAAGCTTACCCAATCATTCATGGGATGTATTTCAAGCAAAAGGACCATACAATCATATATTCTGGATCAATCATTTTTTTTGATTCATAAACGTTTTATTGGAGTTTCAAAATGTTAAAAAGAACAAAAGTACACACAATTTGCATATTGTAGCATTTGTGTTGCATTGACATTCCAAGGAAAATCATTAGAAGACCAGGGATTGGCATCAGTATTCATGTCTTATCATCCAGATAAACTGGCTACAGTAGAAATATAAGCAAGTGCTGAGGGGGAAAGGGAAGTGTATACACTTGACCTATCAGGAGAGGGGGTGAGGGCATCACCAACAACCCTCTCCATCAGTCAGTCACATTTACAAAAAGAGAGGGAAAAGAAAAAAACAAACAAAATTAAAATAAACTGCAAGTAGGGCCTCAAGTTTGGGGGACCCCTAGTTGCTAGGATTCATTTAGATCGATCCACTAAATCCTAGCATGATTGAGAGTTTCTAAAGTTAAGCCACGGTTCCCAGGTGGCCATATATTTGGTAATTTTATCTAGTATGATATGTATGAGCTCCTCCATTTCCGTAACGCGGTCAATGCATTGGAACCATTCAGCTAAGGATGGTGGAGACTTAGCACGTCAATGCACCAGGACACACATTCTCGCTGTATTTACCATATGCATCCCAATTGATTTGTAGCATCTCTTTTTGGGGATTTTGGATGAATGTAGTAGATAATGAAATGGTGTGAACTCCATTGGCTGATCAGATACTTGCTTAATGACTTTGTGTACTTTGTGCCAATATGTCTGGCGCAACGGGCAGTCCCACCAAATATGGAGGAAGGTGCCCTCATTTCTGTCACAGCACCAGCAGCTAGCACTGAGGGAGAGAATTAATGGATTAGGTCAGATGTTCTATACCGAGTTCTAATTTTATAGCCGTTTTTCCTGGGTGGAGACATTTAAGGATCCTTTGTGGATGTAAACATCGATTCGGTTCCATTCCTGTTTCAATTTCCTCTCCCGCCACAGCATTCCAGAAAGCTTGTTCATTGTGTGGGGGTACAGAGGGTGTGCTAAATAAAGAAACGTAAAGTATTGAGATTACGTGACTCTGAGGGGAGGTATGTGAGCACAAGGATTCAAATATTGTAGGGAGTCTTACAAAGCACTCTCTACAAGACGGCTCATCAAGAAAATGCTTCAACTGCATATATGACCAGAATTGAAAAGAGCCCGTATTTAAGATCTCTGTGAGTTCCGCTTGTCGCATGAAACGACCCCATGTGGAATAGTTGTTGGCTTGCATTTACATATGTGGCCATTCTTGCTGACATCCTGACATACCCGGAGGAAAGTCCGGGTTGCCCCTGATAGGGGTGATGGGGACAACTGGGCCGAGATCGAGTGTGCAGCGCATGCTCTGCCAAAGGCAGAGATGGCCACCCCACAAGCGGGTGCAAGAGGGGAGCCATATGAACATGCTTCCTGTTAACCCATGGGGTGCAACATAGTTCAGAGGACGAGGTCAGGTTCTCCAGAATCACCCATTCCTTACTCTCCAGTCCACTATCCACGCCAGATGCGTCGCCCAGTAGTATCTTTGAACGTTTGGCAGGCGAAATCCTCCATGGATCTTTGGCAAGACTAGCTTGGCCCAAGCTATACATGATGGTTTATTGGACCATAAAAAGGTCCGACAGATGCCTTTGTATTGACCAAAGAAGGATGGAGGCAGACGGATCGGTAGCGTTTGGATTTTGTACAACAGTCGAGGAGGGATCGTCATTTTAATGATAGATGCGCGGCCAAACTAGGAAATGTGGGCTTTATCCCACCTCTGCAGATCCTGGTGAATGCTTTGGAGTTCAACTAGAAAATTCCTGCTATAGAGTTCAGAGAGCTTAGTTGGCATTTGGATCCCCAGATGCGTGATGGCGTCTCCTCTCCATTGGAAAGAAAAATGCCGTTGGCAATGTTGAGTCACCTTAACTGGAAGAGACACATTTAAAGCGTAGAATTTAGTGTAATTTATTTTTAGATTGGAAAGAATTTTAAATTGTTCAAGCACTTGTAGGAGATTGGACAGTGACGTTAGCGATGAGGAGAAGAAGAGAAGGACGTCAGCAGCGAAAGTGGCGATTTTGAATTCCTGCTCCCGGACCCATATTCTCTTTATGTCCCTACTGGACCGGACACAACGAAGATGGGGCTCAAGTGTGAGAATGTAAAAGAGGGGCAAGAGGGGGCATCCCTGTCTAGTTCCATTACTCACGGAGAAAGCGTCCGACAGGTACCCGCTGACCCTTACACGTGCACTGGGGTTGTGATACAGGAACATAATAAACGCTCACATGCATGGCCGGATTCCCAGATGTTCCAGGACTGCAGCCATGTGGATCAATCATTTTGTTGATCGTAAGGAACCCCAATTAGTGACCAAGCGGCAGGTCATTTAGTGGCTGCAGGAGGAATAAAGTGATCTCAGCTACAAAAAGTCAAAAAACAAGATCCTTATCAACTAAAAAACTTGGAAATACTCAATGCGTTTATCCATATAAATATTACACTTGCAACAAACAGTACAAAAAAATACAACCTCCAGAGTGCGCCCAACTGCTTCTAATCAATCTGCTCCATTGTCGTGGAACTATCCAAAAGCAAAGAGCATCACTAGAAACTCCTGACATAACACCTAGTTGATATTAGACGACAGAAAGGGGATCCTAATTTTAGTACCAATTACAATTAACTAAATGCTTATAATTATATCAGAGGGTTACAAGGTTAACATTAGAGGCACCACAGCCCAAGAAACATCCATAGACACAAGGTTTTAAACACTGCTCAAAAGAAAATAGTTGTCCAAAAACTACAGAAATGTTGCATAGCTTACCAACAGAGTAGGTGAAACAAGAAAGCAAGGGCAGGCACACGGTTTGGATAGAGAACAGTTGGGTCACAGCGCCACCAATGGCGGGAGGTGCAAATTGCAAACAACCTATCCAAACAGTCCACATCTCATACTGCTAGGGACTAGAGTTGAGTGAACCCGAACTGTAAAGTTCGGGTCCGTCCCGAACTTTCGGGTGTCCGTGTCCCGAACCCGAACCTTTGAGAAAAAGTCCGAGTTCGGGTTCTGGGTTCTGGTATTTTATCACGTATGTTGAATAGCTGCAGGGCAGCCAATCAACAAACGTTTCACTGGTTTTCCCTAGAAGCCATCATAGCCATGCCTACTAATGGCATGGCTGTGATTGGCCAGTGCATCATGTGACTCAGCCTCTATATGAGGCTAGAGTCACCATGCTGCATGTCACATGCTCTCAGGTTAGTGTAGGGAGAGGATGCTGCCGGCGCTGTGAGGAACAGATTGTGAGGGACAGATTGTGGATCTAATAACTAGGTAGAGATTACTACTACTGCTGTGAGGGACAGATTGCAGTGATAATAACTAGGTGAAGATTACTACTACTCCTTTGAGGGACAGATTGCAGATCTAATAACATCTCATCCTGCATTACAGAACGGTCTGATTACAGAACGATCTCTCATCCTGCATTACAGAATGATCTGATTACAGAATGATCTGATACTGGACTAGGTAGAGATTACTACTGCTTTGAGGGACAGATTGCAGATCAAATAACATCTCCCATTTTTCTTCCTTTTGCAGCCCTCTAAGCACTTTCCAGGACTTTTTTTCCAGCCATTTTTGTGCCGAAAATTTCGGGTCTCCGTTGACTTCAATGAGGTTCGGGGTCCGGGGTCAAGTTTGGGTAACGCTCGGTACCGAACCCGAACGTTTCCGGGAAGTTCGGCCGAACCCGCCGAACCCGAACATCCAGGTGTTCGCTCTACTCTACTAGGGACAAATACAGGCAGCCGAGCGACACCACTGGTCAGAGGGGCAAGATGATTTAATCACTTCAGCCCCGGAAAGGATTTCCCACTTTAGGACCAGAGCACTTTTTGCAATTCGTCACTGCATCGATTTAACTGACAACTGCGCGGACTAGCGATGTTGTACAAACCCAAACAAAATTGACGTCCTTTTTTTCCCACAAATGGACCTTTCTTTTGGTGGTATTTGATCACCCCTGATCACCTTCTGATCACTGCTATAAACAAAAAAATAGCGACAATTTTGAAAAAAAAAACAATATTTTTTACTTACATGTCCAAAAAATAAAAAAACAAATTCATTCATCAGTTTTGGCCGATATATATTCTTCTATATATTTGTGGTAAAAAAAAAACCCGCAATCGACGTATATTGATTGGTTTGCGTAAAAGTTGCAGCATTTACAAACCATGAGATTTAATTTATGACGTTTTTACTTTTTTTTTTTACTAGTAATTGCGATTTCTATCGGGACTGCAAAATTGCAGTGGACATATCGGACATTTTTGACACTTTTTTGGGACTAATGACATTTATACAGTGATCATAGCTAAAAATAGCCACTGATTACTGTGTAAATGTATTGGCAGGGAAAGGGTTAACCTGCAGGGGGCAATCTAGGGGTTTACTGTGTTCCCTGTGTGTGTTATAACTGTATGGGGGTTGGGCTGCCAGGGGCATAACAGATCTAACTGATCCTGAGTACAGGGATCAGTAGATCGGTCTTGTCCCCCCTCACAGAGTGGGGAACTGCCGTGCATACATCGGCGGTTCCCCGTTCTGGCTCTCTCACAGGCAATTGCGGGTCGCCAATCGATATCGAGTCCGCCCGACCTGCAGCCCCGCTCACGGAGTGCATGTACACCCGCTACTTGCGCATGCGCGGATCACCGTCTATAAATGGTGATTTGCGGGAACGTGCCACTTTGCCGCCATGTGTATAGTATACCCGGTCGGCAAGTGGTTAAAAGAGGCATATATCCAGTCGAGTAAGAGCAAACCAGAAAGACTGGCACAGCAGAGGGACAGGATTTCTCCCGTTCCCCATGCTAACGTTCTGAGTGTCTGTACAGTCACACAAACACAGCCACCAGGTCAACAACCTCCAGGGTACCTTCATATGCAAATACAGTGCCTTGAAAAAGTATTCATACGCCTTGAAATTTTCCACATTTTGTCATGTTACAACCAAAAATCTAAATCTATTTTATTGGGATTTTATGTGGTAGACCAACACAAAGTGGCACATAATTTTGAAGTGGAAGAAAAATGATACATCTAGTGGAACCAATTGCCTTCAGAAGTCACCTAATTACTAAATATAGTCCATCTGTGTGTATTTTAATCTCAGTATAAATGCAGCTGTTCTGTGAAGCCCTCAGAGGTTTGTTAGAGAACCTTAATGAACAAACAGCATCATGAAGGCCAAGGAACACACAGACAGGTCAGGGATAAAGATGTGGAGAAGTTTAAAACAGGGTTAGGTTATAAAAAAAATATATACCAAGCTTTGAACATCTCACAGAGCACTGTTCAATTCATCATCCGAAAATAGATAGTGTATGGCACAACTGCAAACCTACAAAGACATGGCTGTCCACCTAAACTGACAGGCCGGGCAAGGATAGCACTAACCTCCCTAGCGGAAATCCCGAGTGTGGCTTGGGGTTCATTTTCAGTACCAAAAGCGGTAACCCCAAGCCACACTCGGATTACACCGCAATATCCATTTACCTTGTCCCTACGATCCTGGTGTGTCCTCCCGTTGTATCCTCCGGCTGGATTATCAGAGTTCTGGCCTCAGTTCCCTGTGAGCGTTGCGACTCATGGGGTGGAGGTGACAGGAATTTAAAAAAAGTACACAACATAACACACACAATACATTATAATCTGTTAGGATTACATTACTGTATCAAATCATTTGACCTCCGCTTTGTCCAGTGCCCTGCCTGCACTTTTACCATGGGATTGTAGACATAACTATTAATGCTAATAATCAAAAAAGACACGTAACTGCAGAACCTTTGGTATGAATAGGCCATGGCTCTTTATTATAGGTATAATAACATTTAGATATCTATATCTTTGATACTGTCAAACAACTTTTAATGAAAGTATTTAAATAAATATATATTAAATAAAGCCACTTACTCATAGTATAGTAAAATTCATCATATATCCAAAACTTATAGCCCAGCTATAAAAGCTGGAGCTAATACTTAAAATAACCATAACTCCCATATGCCAGGCATACATTTAAAAAGCCTGGCACAACCCCGGGCGACAGCCATTTCAACACAGTTCTGCAGATCAAGATTGAAAATATCATTACCAATATCTGATAGATTAATGGAATTGGCCCTGTAAAATTCGGCTAAACCACCCTCCAGGTCAATATGTCAAAAAGACATACCATTGATGGAAGGCATGAATTAAGCCATTAGTCTGTTAATGCGTTTGCATATCTTCTCAAAATAACTAAACTCAGAGGAAACAAGCCAACACAAGTGAGGAATAATTTCTGAGAAAATAAAAAAAATGGAAGGTAAAATAGCATGTAAACCTAACAAATCCAACTTAATCTTAGCAAAAAATTGCAGAGTATTGCAATGACCAATGTCATTTCCAGAAAGGTGGAAAATGATAACGTGGAACTGGCCACTGTTCATGCAAGAAGCATAACGTTTCATGTAACATATGCCATGTCATCCCACGTCTTCCATGCCAGTGGATTTTAAAAGAATTACTTGACAAGCAAAGATTAGGACCGTAAATCCTGGCGTCAGCTCTTTTCTTGGCCCAAAATACATAAGAGTGGCTGATAATCAATATGTTAATAATATCACCTGAAATTAAAGAGTAGAATTAGGCCTAACATAAGAAGCAAAACAATTCGATTTCCACCTTCCTATGCGTTTAATAACACATTGCTGCAAGCCAAGATTAGCCGCTTCGTGGCAGCACCTACACGAAAAGAATGTGAAGTTATGCGCAAATCAGCCATATTCAACCGTATAAGACATTTTTTCAAAACAGCATTGAACTGGTAAACCGTCAACGGTTTACCATCCTAATGTATCAGAAACAGCCCCAAAAAAGGCAGTCATACTGTCAAATAATGATGTACCAAACTGAAAACACAAACTTTTTATAGTTATTTATTATATAATAATTTAAGATTTCATGTTTCAAACTTTATCATACCCGGGATGTCTACTTGACTCTTGTTTGGATAGATTTAAGTAAGTTATTCCTAAGAATTACAGGCCTACAATATAAAACAATACATTTCAATGCAAAACATGTACCGCTTTGGACATTCAAAATATTGACATAATCAGACCACCAGGGAGGTTAATCAGAGAAGCAGGCAAGAGGCCCATGGTAGCTCTGGAGGAGCTGCAGAGATCCACAGCTCAGGTGAAAGAATCTGTCCACAGGACAATTATTAGTCGTGCACGCCACAAATCTGGCTGTGGAAGAGTGGCAAGAAGAAAGCGATTGTTGAAAGAAAGCCATAATAATTCCCATTTACAGTTTGCGATAAGCCATGTGGGGGACACAGCAAACATGTGAAGGTGCTCTGGTCAGATGAGACCAAAATTGAACTTTTTGGCCTAAAAGCAAAACGCAATGTGTGGTGGAAAACTAACACTGCACATCACCCTGAACACACCATCCCCACCGTGAAATATGGTGGTGGCAGCATCATGTTGTGGGGATGCTTTTCTTCAGCAGGGACAGGGAAGGTGGTCAGAGTTGATGGGAAGATGGATGGAGCCAAATACAGGGCAATATTAGAAGAAAACCTGTTAGAATCTGCAAAAGACTTGAGACTGGGGTGGAGGTTCACCTTCCAGCAGGACAACGACCCTAAATATACAGCCAGAGCTACAATGGAATGGTTTAGGTCAAAGCATATTCATGTGTTGGAATGGCCCAGTCAAAGTTCAGACCTAAATCCACTTGAGAATCTGTGGCAAGACTTGAAAATTGCTGTTCACAGATGCTCTTCATAAAAGCTGACAGAGCTTGAGCTATTTTGCAAAGAAGGATGGGCAAAACTTTCACTCTCTATATGTGCAAAGCTGGTAGAGACATACCCAAAAAGACTTGCAGCTGTAATTGCAGTGAAAGGTGGTTCTGCAAAGTATTGACTCAGGGGGGCTGAATACAAAGGCATGCCACACTTTTCAGATATTTATTTGTAAAAGTTTTGGAAAACCATTTATCATTTTCCTTTCACTTCACAATTATGTGCCATTTTGTGTTGGTCTATCACATAAAATACCAATAAAATACATTTACATTTTTGGTTGTAACATGTAAACATGAATACTTTTTCAGTGCACTGTAAAAGCAAACAATTAAAGTGACACTCATCTTACCCTGAAAGTAATCACATTTCCCATCCATGGGGATGTAATTCATCAGAATCACACTGATAATGCAGGCACAAAGGTGAAGGTAGCTGAATATCAGAGTGAAGCCTGTTGGTAGCAAAAGTAAAAATGCTTTTAAAGTTATGAATTCCCTATATAATCCAGATTGGCATCCCATGAATATTTAAAGGGATTAGCATTTCCAGTTTAGTCACAGGTTTACACTTCCAAAACATTTTTTTCCCATAAATCTCCTAATACAAGGGGTTCATGGGAGATGGAGATGTTTGTGTGCCCAAATAAAGGGATTTTATTATAACTTACCGTAAAATCCTTTTCTCCGAGTTCACTGACAGACGCAGCCTCTTCTTGACTTTGTGGGGTTTTATGTTCGTCTTACTAGGAGTTTGACCTTTACGATTAGGGAAATTTATAAGTACCCTACGGTTAGACCTAATATATCCCTTAAGTATTGAAATTTTCGTAAAAATGAAAACGATGGTTGTCCGAAGTGAGACTATAAGTCGATGGAAGTGGAAACACGGACGTAATAGTCACACTAAGACTACTTAATGTA
>BLSH010005619.1:122233-133417 GCA_018402905.1 Glandirana rugosa | reverse complement strand
CCGCACGGAACGGGTAAGATGCGGCGGGTCCCTGTGTTGGGGCCGGCTTCGCATCATGTTGGCCAGGTCGGGGAAAGTACAGAGCACAAAGACCCTCGATGCCCCGACCGGCTTCTTGATAGCAGATCATCTTGATTGCAGAAAAAAGAAAAATTAAAATAAAATAAAAAAAGAAAAAATGGTCACAATAGGACCGCAGTTCCCATAGGGAAGCCAGGTCAACTCCTTGCAAACTAGGCATTGAAACTGGAGAGTCCTCTGTGAGGGGGGGTTTTATTGTAGGAAAGGAGGACGGCCCCCAGGGGAGGGGCCAGCTGAACTCTTTCCCTGCCTAGTTAACTCCTAGTAAGACGAACATAAAACCCCACAAAGTCAAGAAGAGGCTGCGTCTGTCAGTGAACGTAGGAGAAAATAACATTTACTCAAAATTGATCCATATAAAATCAGTACATTTTATTTATACATAAAATGTAAAAGCGATAGGGGAACAAATCCTCTAAAAAGTATCTTATGTTTCACATGATTGACATACAGTACAAAGTTAGCACATCAGGGTGAATCCCAGAAGATGTATGAGTGTGGATCAATGCATTTCGCCCAAGATAAGGGCTTCTTCAGGATCCACTTTTTTATAAAAAAGAACAGTAGCTGGTAAGCAACAACAAATAAGATACCAGTACAGAAAATCAATATATATATGTATATCCAAAAGAAACACAATGAACTAATATTTTGTACACAATGAGGAACTAAGAGGGAAGAAACAAAGCAAAGTATATATTTTAATATTCTCAAAATGCCATAATTAAAGAGTTACTACAAAGAAGAAAGGAAGGAAGGGAGGAAAAAAATGGGAGGGGGGAAAAACATCACAATTACACATCCACATGTATATGGAAGACTGCTTTGAAACATCTTATTGGGGGGATGAAAGGCAAGCAAAAATGAATGAGTCACAATGTAAGAAGGAAATCTTACCTTATAGAAAAAGAGAAACAATGTGATGGGTATAAATTGCACACAACCTATATAAGCTAAAGTGCTAGCAATCCATAACAGGTATAATGTAGGGGTCAGTGGGAGCAAAGGGGTTGCCATCAAGTGGAAGCCATCTAATAGAAATCAGTGTGGTAAAAAGTAATAAGCAAGGAGTACAATAATCAAAGGAATGTTATGTGCAAATTTTAAAAGAGCATCATAAAGGCTATCACTGGACTTACCAGTGTGTAGTCAAAGTAAAGAGTAACATTGAATAGATTGGGAATGTACCCTAAGATGGCTATAGGGAACAGGAAATGAATTGTGCCACGTCCTAATTGAACAATGGAAAAGGGGAATTGGAATGCCCCCCTGCCCCAAAGCACCCATACTGTTGAGGGCATGTAGGCCGGATACAGTTCAGGAGGGGGGGTGGGCGCTCGCTCGTCCCCCCCATCCTGGCCGGCCAGGTTGCATGCTCAGATAAGGGTCTGGTTTGGATTTTAGGGGGGACCCCACGTAAATTTTTTTCTAATTTTGGCACGGAGTTCCCCTTAAAATCCAAGCCAGGGATCCTATGCAATTTTTTTCAGTGATTTTTATGTATAATGCTGGGAGCCAGCAATATATTACAGCCGTGATAATAAATGACAATTTTTCCTTCACAAATGTCATTTTGCTCTGGCTATGTTCTAAACATCACAGAGGTGCGCCCTTTTACAGGCAGACTAAGGGACCCCCCCAGGCACGATATTTAAAGGAATATTTCATTTTTATTTTTTCACTTTAAGCATTATTAAAATAATTGCTCTTGAAAAAACTATTGATTTAAAACTTTTTTTTCATTGATACATGTCCCCTAGGGCAGGACCCGGGTCTCATATACTTTTTAGGACAATAACTTGCATATAATCCTTTAAAATAAGCACTTTTGTTTTTTCATGTTCAGGTTCAGGTCCCATGGACTTTAACGGTGTTCGAATGTTCGCACAAATTTGTTGCCATGTTCTTACCATACATAAAGGACTACCATATGGAATTGTTTATTACATCACAGTGCCTCTGTATGAATGGTTTAATGTTAGGGGTTA
Source organism: Glandirana rugosa (assembly GCA_018402905.1). NCBI lineage: Eukaryota > Metazoa > Chordata > Amphibia > Anura > Ranidae > Glandirana > Glandirana rugosa. The sequence continues at coordinate 131,348 of BLSH010005619.1, read as the reverse complement.
CACTTTAAGTTCTGACTCAGTGATTGATTTTACTATGTATGTTTTTTTTCTATTCTTGGGAGAGTACTTTTTTAACGTAGATCAATAAAATTATATATTTTTATTATTTGTGCCTGGAAAGTCCATTTTCTCGCATTCTCTTTTCCAAAGTAAAGAGTAAGCCCCAAACAAGCAGGTAAGGAAGTGTATGAACTGTAGAGTGCCCTGTGCCCTTCCTAGGGAAAATCTCCAACATAGGCTGAAAACCAGTGAAAGGAATAAAGGATAAGCCAGTCCAGTGAATCAACTACAGAAGAAATACATAGGTACAAATTAATTCAAAACAAACTAGAGTATGGCCAAAAATATGCTGGTAGAACAGTCCAGTATATATAATCAGGCTCACCTGAATTGGGCATGAGAAAAAAAAAATAGAAACACCCCACATGGGTTTTCTGATGTGATAGTGGTGCCGAAAAAGAGCAGAGTGTGGTGGCCCCTATATATATCCCGGCAGATTATAGCTCCTCCCTCGCCTCCCATCCCCCATGCCATCTCGAGCCAAACGCGGTCAGAATGACCGTGAACATGCACGTGTGGCGATGTTCCTCCATAATGCTGGCGCACTTCCGGTGAAAACCATGAATGACATTGGATCCCAGCCCCGCATTGACCTGGAAATAAGACATGGTGACACCTGGTCCTACAAATTACTAAAGTATCCCCCCATATGGGGAAAGGACAACCACAGCATCATAAAACCACAAAAACCACTGATCATGCACCAGAAACAGCAGCACACCATACAGAAGCCACCAAAACCCCAAAAATCCGCACCAGGGAAAAACAAAAGAAGGCCAGCAAATAGGACATAAGAAATCATTAATAAAGGGGACATATTCCAAATTAGTGTGCCGTCCATAGGATCAAATAAAGCAAAAGGAGGACGATAAGAAGATCCAAAGTGTGCTCCAAAAAAACCCAAAAAAACAAAAACAGCAAGTAAAGGAATCACATAGGTGTTAAATCTAAATTCCCCTTCCTTCCTCAGGCATAACCATGGTAAAATAGTCAAAAACAAATAACTGTGGACATACAGCATTCTTTTTTGACATTATTACTCAACTTCAAGGATAGTCTCTACAACATAGGGAGAAAAAATTGGGAATACACCCCTAACATTTGAACATATACACAAACCCTCTAACCGTAATTAACAATTGATACAAAGGGAAGATTTTTTAGGATGGATTAAAAATGGCTGATTTTGGGAACCAATAGGAAATTGTAGAGGAGGATTATAAGAATGGTCTAAAACTCATTAGGCCTGGGTATTTAGTGGCGTTTAGATCATAGATCCACCTAGTTTCATGTTAAAGTACATTTTTATCAACACCCCCACCCCGTTCATGTATGGGGATATGTCCAAGTGCTGAGAACTTGATCATATTTAAATCAAAATTATGGAAAAGTCCCACATGGCAGATAATTGGGGTTTCCATTTTGTGTGTCGCTATAAGTGATACATGGTCCCTTATTCACTGTAAACAAGGGTGCTTAGTTTTCCCAGTGCAAAATCAGCCACACAGGCATTTCATTGAAGTGATTGTAAAGGTTTTTTTTGTAAGATAACAAACATGCTGTACTTACCTGCTCTGTGTAAGAGCAGCCCCCATCCTCCTTTTTTGGGGTGTCCTGACAGCACTCCTGGCTCCTCCTCTTCATTGGATGCCCCCACGGAGAGACACTTTCCATGGAGGCACCCGTGCGGGCGCACTCCCTAGTCCTGCTGCTATGTCCATTGACACAGACAGTAGGACTGGGCCACGCCCCTGGCTCCCATGTCACTGCATTTGACTGACAGCAGTGGGAGTCAATGGCTCCTGCTGCTGTCAATCTATCCAATGAGGACCCTAGACAGCGGCTGGAGCTTCTGGGCTTGTGCTCGTCGCTGGAACGATCGGTTTCAGGTAAGAAAAAGGGGGGCTCTGGGGGCAGCTGCAGCACAAAAGGTTTTTCACCTTAACACATAGAATGCATTAAGGTGGAAAACATTGAGGGTTTACAACTCCTTTAAATATACAATGGCCCGAGTTTGGCAGGTCTCTTTGCATTTCACTTGGTGAGTTTGGCCATTTGGGAGAAAAACCTTGTGGCCAACAAGAATGAAACGGCAGGTACCATATATGAATTTACCTGTTTTTAGTACTGAACTCCTATCTTGCACAGAGTAGTGACTCTTTACTAACTGAACTTTTAGGGATCATGATCTTCTAAAAGTAATTTCGGGATGAGATCAAACTTACTTTTTGACTGTAGGGTCGGCCAATAGGAGGGGGCAATATTTTTCTATCTGCCTCATTTGTTTATGCTGTTTTGAAAATGTTGTGTTTAACCAAACTGATTGCATATCTGTTTTAGTTTGTGTACCAAATATCAGTTTCGATCGTGTCTCTTATGTTAATTGTAGGCCTTTTTAGGCATGCATGAGTATATCCCGTATGAAGGTACTGACTGTAGTGAATGCTTAAAATTAAAGGTTTTGGATGTGAGCTGGAGGTATGGAGGATTGCATTTCCTACAGACGGTTTACCCAGGAGCTGCCTGGGTTAATAAAGATTTGAACATCCAAAAATGTAATCTTTGACTAAAGACTAGTTATGGTGAATTTCAAGTTATACTTGTCTAAGAATTTAGACAATTCATCACGAGTGCCTGCCCAAATAAGCTGTATATCATCTATAAAATGGTACCAAGGTATGACATGAATCAGACTCTCAACAAAGTCATCATGTGAAAATAAGTAACACTACTACCCCCCAGATAAAGGTTAGCGTACGATGGGGCACATTGAGTCCCTGAGATCACCCCCTGCACCTGGAGGTAGTGGGAGCATGTAAACATAAAAATATTTCTTGTTAAGATAAATTTCGAAAGGTCAAGAACAAAACTGTTGTATTTATGGGCAGATTGACCCCGTTCCAACAAGGGAACATGAATTGCCAGAAGTTCTCTGTCAAGAGGAATAGCATTATATAAACACTCTACGTCAATTGCTACTAGCCATGTGTTTTTAGGGACATGTAGCCCCTCAATTATGCTTAACAACTCAATGGTGTCTTTAACGTAGGAGAATAAAGATTTTACATGAGGACTTAAATGCTTGTTGACTAAATGGCTAGGGTTCTCCATCAGACACTCACAGCCAGATACAATTGCTTGTCTAGGTGACTTAGTAAGACTTTTATGGACTTTGGGCAATGCATGGTATGTACAAGTTTTCGGTTCTTTAACATTAAAATATTGCCAAGTGTCTTTATCAATGGTGCCTTGACGGTAGGCCTCATTGATAATATTCCTGTATTTGTTAATATAACATTGAACAATAGTTTTGGAAATTGGTTTATACATTCCATATTGTTCAACACTTGCAGATACATTGCTTCATATTTCTGGTGATCCATAATCACAACATTTCCCTCTTTATATGCGGGTTTTATCACTAAGTTGGTATTCCTTTGCAGTGAAATGAAGGCTTTTCTTCTGGGGACCTGATAAATGTATTGGGCCTCTCTTTTCCCATTTCTATCTTTCTGGTTACATGTTGAACAAAGGCCCATACGTTGGGATTACTGTTAAGTAGTGGAAAAGATCTGGACATGAGTTTATACGATGGAGAGGGGGAATTGTTTTTCTTGAGTTGATAAAGTTTCCTTGCTGGAATACAGGAAGCATTTAAATTATCATCTTCATCCAAATGACCTTCCTACCACTAAGTCTATTAGGTCTTGTAACTCGGAGGTTAATAATGGTCATATTTGTACAACCTGGTTCTTTCTGGAGATTAGATGTATTAGTCTGGGAATGTTTATCGTATAACACTTTGAACATCAGGCACCTCCCAAAGACATGTACATCTTTTATGATCTCATATTTGTCTGTTTGTGCCTCAGGACAAAAGGTTAGGCCTAGCTGTAAGACTTAAGTCTCTTCCTAGCATAAATTAGAGGATTATCTAAGGTGAGTTATTCTATTTCTACTGGAGGTGTTCAGTAGTCAAAAGTTGCACCAGTTTTTTGGGGGTCATCGAGAATCAAATTCGAGAATACACATAGACAAATCCATTTAAGAATCATAAATCTATCCAAGGAAGAGACTCAAAAGTTCAAAGTGTTATTTGATAAACAATCCCAGACTAATCTCCAGAAAGAACCAGATTGTACAAATATGACCATTAATGACCTCCAAGCCATACAAGACCTGATGGACTTGTGGGGGGGGCGGGGTCATATGGATGAAGATGACTATTTATATGCTTCATATATTCAAGCAAAGGAAGCTTTATCATCTCAAGAAAAACTATCTGGCCCCCACAATCATATAAGCTCAAGTCTAGATCTTTCCAAATGCTTAACAGTAATCCTAAAGTATAGGCCTTTGTTCAACAGGTAACCAGAGAGATAAAAAAATGTCAGCTTAGGATAAGACAATCCCAAGAAATTTATCAGGTCCCCAGAAAAAAAGCCTTAATTTCACTGCAAAGGAATACCAACTTTGTGATAAAAACCCACAGATAAAGAGGAAAATCTTGTGTATGGATCGCCAGAATTACGTAGCAATGTGTCTGCCAGTGTTAAACAATAAGGAATGTACAGACTGATTTCCAAAACTGTTGTTAAATGTTATGTTAACTAATACAGGAATATCAATGAGGTCTATCGTAAAGGCCCCATTGATAAAGACATTTGGCAATATCCTAATGTTAAAGAACTGAAAACTCATACATTCTATGCATTGCCCAAAGTCCATAAAAGTCTTACTAAGCCCTCTGGACATCCGATTGTGTCTGGCTATGAGAGTCTGATGGAGAACACTAGCCATTTAGTTGTATTTAAGTTTTCATGTAAAATCTTTATTATCCTAGGTCAAAGACAAGGGGTTACATGTCCCTAAAGATGCATGGCTATTAGCAATTGATGTAGAGTGTTTATACAATGCAATTCCTCATGAGAAAGGACTTCTGGCGATCCAAGTTCACTAATTTGGGATGATCAAGTCAATCTGCCCATAAATACAACAGGTTTCTTCTTGATCTTGATCAAAATTCTCTGATATTTGGTGCACAAAATAAATCAGATATGCAATCAGTTCAGCTAATCACAACATTTTTAAAACAACATAAACAAATGAGACAGTTAGTAGAGAAATATTGGTCCCTCCTATTAGCTGACCCTACAGTCAAAAAATATATTAAATCTCATCCAAAAATTACCTTTAGAAGATCATGATCCCTAAAAGTTCAGTTTGTAAAGAGTCACTACTCTGTGCAAGATAGGAACTCAGTACTACAAACAGGTAAATTCACATGTGGTACCTGTCGTTTTATTCTTGTTGGCCATGAGGTTTTTCTCTCAAATGTCCAAACTCACCGAGTGAAATGCAAAGGTTCCTGCCAGACTCTGGGCAAAATTCTCAGCACTTGAACATATTTCCATTCATGAACGGGGTGGGGGAGTTGATAAAAATGTACTTTAACATGAAATTAAGTGGATCTATGATCTAACCATTCTTATAATCCTCGGTCTTTATAATTTTTTTATTCTTTCCCAGAAAAAACATTTTTAATCCATCCTAAAAACCTTCCTTTATATCAGTTTATTATGGTTAGAGGGTTTGTGTGTATATTCAAATGTTAGGGATGTATATCCAATTTTTATGTGAGCCTAATAAAATACGTTTTTGTGGTGTGAATCTCCACGCTGAAATTTTGATATTTGTAAAGTTGGAAGTGTACACCTGTGACTAAACTGGAAATTCTGCCCCTGTAAATATTCATGGGATGCCTAGCTGGATTAGTTTCACTTTATATTTTTGCTTTTATTTGCATATTTAGGTAACCTGGAGGTTGTTGACCTGGTGGTTGTGTTTGTGTGACCGTGGACACCCAGTGCATTAGCATGGGGAACTAAAGAAATCTATGGGCTATTCTGTGGCAACTTGAGATTTGGACCAGTTGGTTTTACTTTATTGCAGTAACATCTGTAACTGGTGGTGGCACTTGGCTTCCTGTATTTGTCCCGAGCAATATGAGAAGTGGATAGGTTGTTTGCTATTTGCACCACCCGCCATTAGTGGCTCTGTGAGTCTGTTGTTCTCCATCCGAGCCCATGGTGTATCTATGGCTCTGAATGCTGTGCACATGGAGGATAGGGATAACTGCTTGGGCATGCACACAGAAGACTAACAGCATCCGCATCTTGCCGGTGACCATCTTGTCGGAGTCATGTGGCTCCCTTGCTTACTTGTTTCAGCTAATCTATTGCAGCTATGCAGCATTTCTGTAATTTTTGGACACATATTTTCTTTTGAGAAATGTTTAAAACCTTGTGTCTGTGGATGTTTCCTTGCTGACTTTTTGCTGTGGGATCTCTAATGTTAACCTTCTAAACCTTCTGATATAAATATAAGGGCTTAGTTAATTGTTACTGATACTAAAATTATGTTCCAGTTTCTGTTACCTAATAACAACTAGGCATTACATATATACATTATGGAAAACTGTGGTAGACATAATGGTAATTTGTTGTGTCAGCAGTTTCTAATGAGGCTCTTTGCTTTTGGATCAGATTGAATAGAAGCAGTTGGGTGCCCTCTGGGGGATGTTATTTGTACTGTTTGTTGTAAGTGTAATACTTATATAGATAAACTCATTGAGGATTTCCAAGTTATTTAGTTATTGAGGATCTTGTTTTTTTTACTTTTTGTAGCTGAGATCCTTTTATTCCTCCTGCAGCTATTAAATAACCTGCTGCTTGGTCACTATCTAAGGTTTCTTACTATCAACAAAATGACTGATCCAGAATATATGGTTGTATGGTCCTTTTACTTGAAATAAATCCCATCAATGATCAGGCAAGCTTTATTCAGTGATCCTCACAGCTACAAAATACTTTGGTATATGTTTGTTGTTTTGTTAATACTTACTGATTCACAACACACTCCGCAAGACGCCCTGAAGAGCCTACCTCACCGTACATTGTCACCTGACTACCACTCCTCCATCACATCTCATATGCTTTAATCCGCGTGACGGCGGAACACATAATGGACACCTAGGAACCCTTCTTGACCACGGTTGGATCAACCCATACTCGACAACGCACACCCTTAATGTATTACCCTTGAACACCATATCTTAGATAGTAGTCGCCACGCACGACGTCTAAGTATATAGATAGACGGGCTGGTACCCATCTATCATCGGTTACACTTCGATAAGGAGCACTTCTCACACTATCCCTCACCCTATCACCCCCCCCCCCAGAGTGTTTAGGGATGGTACAAAAAATGACCCTACAAACCCAACACTTAAAGTGGTAGAAACCCTCCTATCATTTTCAGGCAAGGAAGCTGCCATCTTGGCCTCTGTTTAATCTACAACTGCCATGATGCTGCACATGTGATCAGCTATGACAACAGCCATTGGATGGTTTGACAGTTTGGTTTAGAGCACAACCAATGGGAGAGTTATGTTTCCGGCACATGCCGGAAATGTGACTGGTTTTTAACCTGTTAAATGCATGGGTTTACTACCGCTTTAAGCTCAAACTGTACTCATTGAATGCCAAAGACTTGAACATACCAGAAAAAAGGGCACGCCTGCTCTTGTCCCTACACAAAACCAAGGCAGACGTGGTCTCCTACAAGAGACCCAATTCAGGGTGGACAAGATCTCCAAACTATATAGCAAGACATTTTCCACAGTCTTCCACGCCCCCAACTTCGAGTCAAAATCTAAAGGGGTGCCAATTCTAATAGCCAAACACTACCCATTCCAAATCCTAGACACAGTCAAAGACCAGCGAGGCCGATTTATCTTCCTAAAAGGGACCATACACGGTAAGACGATCAGGTAAGGCAACATTTACGCTCCCAATGATCACCAAGCTTCCTTTTTCCAAGACACTGTGAGACTCCTCACGCCGTTCCAACGCGGTTTACTAATAATGGGCGGAGATTTCAATGTAGCGCTCAACCCTGCGCAGGATACCTCCAATGGCGCATCCTCTATCAAGTACAGTGCCCTCAGAACCATCAAAAATCTGTTCAGATACCTCACCCTTCATGACACCTGGCGGGTACTCAACCTGTAAACAAAAGATTTCACTTTTTATTCTCCTCCCCATAATAAATACTCCAGAATAGACTATCTCTTCATATCCCAAAATTACCTCTCCAATCTAAATGATGCTTCCATTGACCCAATATTTCTCTCCGACCATCTCCCCATCTCAGTGACCGTGCTAATACCAATTAATACTCCAAGGGCCAAAATTTGGACTCTAGAATATTCTCTACTATCTGACCCTGACAACATATAGAAAATTGAGATGAGACTGACACAATTCTTCTGGGAGAATGGAGCAGAGGAGACAAATCTCATAATGCGCTGGGCAGCACATAAGTGTGTCATCAGGAGAGAGTTTATCTCCATTGTTACTAATGGAAAAGAGAAAGAAAAAAACACATAAATGCGCTAGCTGCCCACATCCACTCTCTCGAAAGCAAACACGAACGAGCTATTACAAACCAATCTCTGGAAGAATTGACGAGGGCTAGGGAGGACATGCAAGAAGAACTAGATAAAACACTAAAACGCAAATATATTATATCCCAGAAATTATTTTACGAGTTTGGAAACAAAGCAGGGAAGATGCTGGCGAGAGCAATACAGGCTAAAAAAGCAGCAAACACTATTCATTCCATTACAGACCCACAAGGGCACAAAATAGAAACCTCGGATGGAATAGCTGCACAATTTGTGTGCTTTTACTCCCAACTCTACAATCTGACACCTTCACCGACCACCCGAGACACAGACAAAAGACAGGAAATGACAGGATGCTGTGCTGACACAAAGCATGGCTGTATTGGGTAGTTTGTTCATTCACCACTTCCCTGACCAATGACAGAATGCCTCTGACTCACACCCTCTTCCAATCAAATTCTACCTATTGAACCAGATCTCCCAGTAGAAGTCACGTGAGGTGACAAAATCAATAGGAGGGACTGGTATAGCTGATGTATGAGGGCGAGGATTGGTACAGAGGAACAGTGAGGAGTGCTGGAGTCTAAC